>JAWHQI010002860.1:0-22880 GCA_033032865.1 Dactylorhiza incarnata | reverse complement strand
CCCCCCCCCCCCCCCCCCCCCCCCCCCCCCCCCCCCCCCCCCCCCCCCCCCCCCCCCCCCCCCCCCCCCCCCCCCCCCCCCCCCCCCCCCCCCCCCCCCCCCCCCCCCCCCCCCCCCCCCCCCCCCTTGCGTGTGTCTTGTGAGCAGGCACCCCCCTCTCTTGTCATCCTTCAGCTGACAGTGAGGGGGTTCTTAGTGCCCTCCAAGGTGCCCAGGCTCAGCAATGGCTTGGGAGGGGAAGTTCCGAGTGGGCTTCCGGGTGTGCGGTGGGACCTTCACGCTGAAGCTTAAGGGGTCTGTTCCTAGACTCCAGTTGTTATCAAGTCCGAGTCTCTTAGTTCCTAGTGACCGGTCAAGGGTCTAGGCTTAGGTCAAGTAAGAGTTAGTCGCAACCCCCTTTTAAACGCTGAAACCGGGAAACTGGTTTCAACATCCCCCATTTGCAATCCATCTGCCCCGTGAACTGCTCCAACCCCGCCGTCCTCGCTGCAATCAAACGCGGTAGGGTTTGCGTGAGAGGCCGCGTGAGAGGCGACGGAAGAAGCGACTAGTATGGTTTGCGTTATCAAACGCTGAGGGTTTGCGTACAAAAAAAACAGCGGAAGAAAAAATGAGATGATTTTTAAGATTTTGGATTTGCGAATAGCCAATTCTAATTTGTCGTTAACAATTCCCCTTATTCGCTGGAAGATGCTGAGATTGAAACATGTAGTGCTTTTGTTTTCTTATACTTTTATAAAGATGTCTCAAATTGACAAATAATTAGTTTCATCATGTAATAGAAGTTTCAGGCCGATGTATTTCCGCTTGCATCTCGACTATTCTGAAACCGTTTCCAATACCTCAACCTCTCATGGAATCAGTTGCATCAAGTGAGATTTTCAGGCCTGGAGGGTTGCTCTCTTGCGTCAGAGATGAGGGTTTTTATTTGGACGTTGAATTTGACGTAAGATTCAAATCAGCATGGAGGTTGGTGGTTTCGAGCAGCTGGCAGAGGGCGATCGAAGCAGCATCTAGGGAGGAGAGGGAGGAGCAAGATGTCGAAGAAGAGAGTTTTTTGTTTCAATAATAATTTGGGTTTACAATTAACCTTGGGCGGCCATTAGCAAAAGTTGGGTTACCTACAACGACGCTCTTATTTTTTATTAAACATAAAACCTGGTGGGTGGCGCGTCAGGTTTATTGCGCCAACCTCCAGGCGCACGCCTGGCCTAAAGCAGGCATGGGTCTTGCCCAGGACGCTTGCTGTCTGGGCTAGGCTGCAGTCTGGGCCTGCAGCTCAAATGGGGGCCTTGTAAGGCCCCTAGGCTTGACCTGGGCCTAACCGGGCCTAGACTAGGGTCGAGCAATCGGGCACGAGCTTTACTTGCACCTCTATTTAGGAGCTCTGAATTGAGCAATCAACAACATGTGATGGAAGGGAGGGTGGAAAATGAAATGATGTCAATGCAATCTCATACGCAACTTGATTAGACAAGTGGCCAGAAAAAACAAAGTCGATGTGACGTCGTCATTTGTTACAGATATTAATAATGTATGTGTTTATGATAATTATTGCACACCAATGTGGCAAAAAAATCGTGTGGCGCAGGCTAATTGTAGGCTCAATAATTTAAGTTTATATTGGGTACCTAAGTTAAGTAATTTGGAACGGCTAAACCAGTAGAGGAGGATGCATAGCAGATTGGCCCAATTCGGTTCACGTAAATTACGGTTCACGTGTCACGCAAGGAGGAGGCGGTGCTCTCGGTTAAGAGGAGAAAAAGGAAACCTGATACCTCATTTCCTTCAGTTACGCACGCGAGAGAATCCCGCTCCTGGCGGGAGCCGATCGGTGCCGCACCCTCCAGAAGCCACAAAACTCCTCCGATTTTCACAATTCTTCTTCCTATAGCGAGGTAATCTCTTCCTCTCAGTTCCTCTTGAATTTTGTATGGATTGGAGACTTCATTTTCTAGTTTCGAAAATCCTAAGCATGCCCTAAAAGTTTTCGTTTTGATATCCTTCCTCCTCTTGAGTTTCAGAAGGGATTGCAAACTGTTGTGCTGCGGTCAGCAATTGCCCCGGCGTGCTGCGCTATTCGAAGCGGAAGGGCATGTCCCCCGTGGGCCTAACTGGCTGCCCCGTGGATCCTGCTTGGGTGACCAGCTCTATTAAGGATAGGTAGCGCCTTCACCAACAGTCCGGGCTTTTGGTCGAGTTGGTTGCGCCGAGTCCCCAACAATTGGTATCAGAGGGGGTCGCGGGTTCGAAACCCCGGGTCGTTGCTGGGGGGGATTGTTGGGCTGCGATCAACAATTGCCCCGACGTGCTGCGCTATTCGAAGCGGAAGGGCGTGTCCCCCGTGGGCCTAACTGGCTGCCTCGTGGATCCTGCTTGGGTGACCAGCTCTATTAAGGATAGGTTGCGCCTTCACCAACAATCCGGGCTTTTGATCTCGATGAGTCCGGGTTTAACCAAACTAGCTCGGCAAATATGAGTGTTGTACAGTGAAAGAATTAGTTAAGAAGGGTGGCGTTATTGTGGAGCATATTGAGACAGATGATATGATAGCTGATCCACTTACCAAGAGACTACGACCTAATATTTTTAAGAAGCATGTCTGCAGTATGGGTCTTGTGGAGTCTATTGATGTACTTGATTAGTGAGAGACTATATTTAGGGTATTTATAGCTCCATTTAATATAATTTTGCATCTGTTATTTTATTTGCTACTTCAAAATTTATATATGCATTAATTTTGTAAATGAATATAGTTTCAATTCAAACATAATTTTCATATTCATATGTGGTATCATCCAGCTCTCATACTCATAACTTTATGTGACACATTACAATTCATGAACAAGTCTTGAAACTAGCGTCATTTTCAAGCACAAGGCTAGGACATTCATTTAATTTATAAAACTTTGATCTTATGTCTCATTGACGCATTAATAAAATCTTAAGATATTCATTTAATTGAGACATACATATTCTTTTGAGTATTAAGAATTTCTCAAAACATGGTTTAGTTCATACAGTAGATAAATTAATTGATCACTGAGTTAAACAACAATTTCTGATCATATTTCAGTATGTTGTTTTTAACTCTTTATAACTACATTGTGTCCTTGTCGATTGAATTTGTAAGTTTTTGTGGTCATGAAAGATTCAGTGTCGCATAATGATGTGGTTGGCGCCATGATTCAGAGTGATGAAGTATTCAGTTGGACCAGATTGATGCATGGAGAAAACTCATGATGTCAGCTTCATCATGGTACCCTTAATTTAAGTGAAGTGTTTTGATTCAAGCTTGACCAAAATTACAATTGATATAGCCCAAGTAGTAGAATGTAAGTTTTCCTTTGATTTTGAGTGAACTAAATCAATCGAGTCGCTCGATGAAACATGTGCATCAATTATAGTTTATTTTAAATCTCTTGCGAGTGTGCGTCAAATTTGATTTGCGTGAATTATTGAAACTCATGATAAGTGGCCGGGCTAGGCTAATTCAGACTTTCATTACACGAGTTTGATCTTCCCCTTACATGTTCGGATCGATCGATTCTAAACGCACAAATTTTAGATTAAGTGAGAGTTTATGGTGCTTTTAGTAATTCTCCTCCAATATCTCAATCTCTCTCCTATTTAGGGATCAGAAGCCGGTTACTTCACCATGGAATCCATTCGTGAACAAGTGCGAACATTCGCTGGTGGTTATTCATCCTTCCCTCGCATCTTCTCCCTTATCCGAGAAATCCATCGTTGATTTTCGGTGGTCGGCGCCTTCCCTATCCATCTGCCGATCTCCAGTCCTGGGAATAGTGCAATCGAGGAAGAAAGAAAGTCAAGTTTGTTGTCTTTCAGATCTAATAGCTTATATATATATATATATATATTCCTCCTCAGGTTCCTGGTTCGATCTTCCCGAATAAGGGAGAAAAGGATTTGCGGTTTTCTTCCTATGCCCTAGCCGGGAGACAGTTTTTTTAGTCTGCCGTTACTTCCTCCTCAGTTTTCATGCCAACATAGATCTCCATTGCTGATCAGAAGTGGAAACAAAGGAGGCGCAATCTTCTTCTTCAGGAAGAAAGATATTTGAGTGAACACGAAAAGAAAATGTGAGTTCTCCATTTCTCCTATCAAGGAACATATAAACAGTGTTTGCTTTTAAATCTGCATATCAGAAATCAAATCTCTTTATGATTTTCTTCTCCAAACCCGTTAGAGAAGATCTTTATCAGTGTATTCTAAATTGAGGTGTATGTGATTCTTCATTGAGCATCATAAATAATTTTATCCTAAAGAATTCAAGCGCACTCTTGAGAATGATTACTATTATGCTCAATCTAAGTCATCATGTTCAATATGATTTTCAGTTCTTAGCAACTTTTGCGAGGGGGGGGGGGGGGGGGCGGGCAGCGAATGCTCTGCACCATGTACTGCACCGTGCAGTGCAGCGAATCGGACGGTGGCGTTGAGATGCGAGCGCGAGATGAGCTTTGCGCCGCAATTCGTGCGTGCTTTCAGATGAGTGCGCTGTGATGTGCACGCATCTCAGCGCACTCACAACTCAGCGCCACCGCTTGATCGCACTGCACGGTGCAGTGCATTCGCTGCACTGCACCACCCCCAGACCCAGGGGGAGGGAGTGCGGCGAGCCCACAAAAAAAATCAATATTTATTTCCGCACGATGCTGATAGCTGAGAGCACAAACATTTTTTCCCCATGATATGAGAGTTAGGGGGTACTTTTTTGCTTCAATATCAAGAGGGAGCGGGCCTTTTTATTCAAGCCGTCCGATCAGAGATCATATCTTCATCCGAGTGTAAACCCTAAACCCTAAACCCTAGGACCTCATTTTCCCTATATAAACCGCAAGAACTTCCAATCCCTTTCCGAAAAACCATAGTGCCGGCTGACTATCTACCCCCCATCTTCCCTCTCTCTGTAATGGAGCCTGCTGAGCATCCTGGTATATAGTCAACCATAATATGATTTCTGCTACCTCCTAGTTCCCTCTGTAATTTTAAGGTATAGGGTTTACTTTCCCCTTCACCTATTCCTCAAATTTCTTTATTCCGATTCATCTCATGTTATGCCGATGATCGATACTTCAATTTCAACCCTATTTCCGAAAAATCCCGCGGAGAACTCATTTTTCTCGATTTCACTGTTCACGGATCTCTATTTTTTGTGTTGATGAATGTTTTTCTTAATGTATTTGGTATTCGGCCGATGATTAGATCTTCAATGACAAGCATATGTCTGAAAATTTCTGTGTGGAATTACATAATCTTCTCTATGAGGCCTGTATCTTCTTAATCTCACAGTTGATGAATTTCAATGAATCGTGTCTGTGTTCGTTTTGATGATGTCGATGATGAAGAACTTTTACTTCATGTACTTGATCTGAGATATAATGATTACAAATTACTATTGCCTTCCTTCTGAGACATCCGATCTGTTCGTTCTTTTTAACAATTCTTCTCGTGCTTGCTTACATTTATTTATTTAATGATAAAAAACACATTTTAAAGAAAGCCAAATCCGCATGCCAGATGATGATTTCTGCATAGTTCAAACGTAATCCTGTATGATTTCTGATTCAATTTTTATTTCAAGGCAGACAATGATTAATTACTAGATTTGCTTAAGAATTTCTAAGATTCAAACTTCAAATCAATTTATTTGGTTTAATTTTGCACAGAATTTCAATATTTGGAGTATAAATTATTTTTTGAGAATGCATCTGTCAAATATTTTTCATCAATTTAAATATGAAAAATCGTGTTGTTTATTCAAAGATAAACTGAAATATATTTAAGCTACAACCTGTGATCTTCAATTCATCTTCTTTTGGGCTGTGATGTCTAAGAAGACATAATTTCATTCACTATTAATTAAGGGTATTGTTATAAGCAAACCACTATTGGCTATTAGCGAACTTTAGGTATTAGCAAATCATTATTTTTGCAATTGATTATTGGCAAATATTTTTGTTATTACAAAGCAAAAAAAAAAATTCATGCCTCAGCAATCATTTGTTTACAAAAGGATGAATTTATGTCGTGCGAACTAATGTGTCGGTCGATCCCAACAGCTATAGGCGCCGGGGGTCATGATAATGAAGGAGGCGCTAGGTTAGAATATGAGATTTTGGGTTGTGAGAACTAGGCGTTGGGTGAATGTTTTTGATCCCACGACTTATGTGATTTGTGGTCATCTATAAAATGATCTTCAAAAAGTCTAGCTAAACGAAAAGTATTGTATAAAGAAGTGGCAGGTTGTGTAGTATTTGCTCGTTTAATATATGGTTTAAGATCATAAATAAAATTTTGACGCAAAATATCCGGCCATAAACCGTCAATTTGGCAAGATAAAGCTTCAAATGATTCTTGATAAGAAGCGACAAAATCTGTTTGTAATAATTTGTTAAACTTACCTAAAGGATCTTCATAATCGGTGGCTCCGAATCGATCGTGTATGTCGTATTTGAACGTTGCCCAATCCTGACACAAGCCATCACGAAGCAATCCTTGAAACCATGTTGCCGCCGGTATCTCTAAATGCATGGAAGCCAAGAAAAGATAATCAAAAGGATTAGTTTGGTGATAACGAAAGTATAACTCCGCTTTCTACAACCAATTTGTTGGATCGCCATTTGAAAAATGTGGAAAATCAAAACGTGCTTTCGCTGGTTTGTTGGAATCGTGATGGGTAAGCGAAGAATTTATGCCAAAAACAGGAAAGCGAGGGTTGGAATAAGATTGTGATGAAAATGGCGGAAAATGAAAATTAAGCTTAGGATAATTTGGTAACGGTGGTGGTACTTGTAACAACCCGGCCCAACCACTACACCAGAGGCCCGCTCCAACTCAGTGGCCAAGGTGCACTCTAGTGGGCTGGCTGTCGCGGTTGGACAAGGGCTGCAGCCCGGTGCCACCCCAACCCCTCACTGAGCCTATTTCTCAGCTACAGTAGGTTGTTGATGGCGGGTCTCGATCCCCCGCCACCCTTGATAAGGCACCTTCAGCAGTCCTCATCACAAACTGCAGCTACAGTTGGTGATGAGGACGGCTGAAGGTGCCTTATCAAGGGTGGCGGGGGATCGAGACCCGCCATCAACAACCTATTGTAGCTGAGAAACAAGCTCAGTGAGGGGTTGGGGTGGCTCCGGGCTGCAGCCCTTGTCCAACCGCGACAGCCAGCCCACTAGAGTGCGCCTTGGCCACTGAGTTGGAGCGGGCCTCTGGTGTGTTGGTTGGGCCGGGTTGTTACAGTACTGGTTGGTTTTTGGAGAATTAATATTGTGATGGTTGGGTTACGGAGTTGATGTACGGGCATGGTGGGGAGAGATCAGATTGTAGGAAGTCTGTGCCAATGGGAATCGCCGGAGCCCTTGAAGAAGGCTGTCCGTCTCCCAACATTGGCTGCAACTGAGGGAAGGGGGTGGCAGGATGTACAGAAGGAAGGATTTCCCATTTCCGTTGTCTTTGGCGGAAGAGACAAGGCGCCATTGCCGCCGGCGAACATCTGAATGAAGCCTTGCATTTTAGATCTGAATTCTTTGAATTCTTGATAGAAGTCACGATTTGCGGCCGTAGTGTTGTCGTGTTGTTGATGTGTAAGAGCGACGGTGGCGGCAACCTTTTGGAGATCCTGGGTAAATTGATCATGGTGTGATTGAATGGTAGCCTGAATTGCGTTGTATTGTTCCATGTAATGAAGATGGCGGAGATCTAGATCTTGCCATGTGACTGGGCGGGTGGTCGAAGAGGGTTGCGTGATTGGAGAAGACGATTGAGCCTCCATGATAGGTATTTACAGAGACTTAATATTAATATGACCGTTGGATGTCCAGGTCATCAATAGCGCTCTGCACAAGTCGCCGGCTGCTTATTAGGCTTCTAGAATATTCGCCTGTAGCACGGATCGCTACAGTGTCTAAGAAAGTGGTTTGCTAATATGTTTTTTAGTAGAGAAAGATGAATCCTAAATTTATTGAATCGGGTTTATTTTGGTTTGCTTATAACCATTATAGTTTGCTAATAACAACATCCTTAATTAATTACAATACTACAATCTCTCCTATATACATATAGTTGAAGGTGAGTTGAATAACACTCTATCTCAAAGGTGGAACATATATATATGGTATTCATCAGGTAGCATATCTCGGAGCTTTTGAGTGATTTGGTAAAGATATTAACAATTTGATCATTTGAGTTAACATCACATTTTCTTGAATAAAATGACTGTTAATATCTATATGCTTTGTTTGTTTGTGAAATAGAGAGTTAGATGCTGTGGGTAAGACCATCTGATCTGATTATCACACATGGACATAGAGTTGATATTATGAAACTTTAATTGTGAGATCAGTTGTTTTAATCATATGAGTTTACATGTGGTTAGTGACTCTGCTCTGCATTGGATCTTGCGACACTATTTTGCTTTAAAGTTCTCCATGAAATGAGATTTTCTTCGATTATACACAATATTCAAAGGTTGATCGTCTATCACTTGGACAATCAACCCTAGCAACATCAGTGTAAGCAAGTAGGTCAGAGTGTCCTATATTTGCTTAGGCAATTTTTATACCTGGAGATCATTTGATATATCATAATAATATAGGAACAACAACATACCAATGATAATTATATGGTGAAATAAGAAATTGACACATCACTAACAACAAATGAAATGTGTCTGGTCTTGTAATCATCATGTTCAATATGATTTTCAGTTCTTAGCAGCTTTTTGGGGGGGGGGGGGGGGGGGGGGCGGCGTGCAGCGAATGCAGTGCACCGTGCAGTGTAGCGAATCGGACGGTGGCGTTGAGATGCGAGCGCGAGATGAGCTTTGCGCCGCAATTCGTGCGTGCTTTCAGATGAGTGCGCTGTGATGTGCACGCATCTCATCGCACTCACAACTCAGCGCCACCGCTTGATCGCACTGCACGGTGCAGTGCATTCGCTGCACTGCACCACCCCCGGACCCAGGGGGGGAGTGCGGCGATTCCACAAAAAAAATCAATATTTATTTCCGCACGATGCTGATAGCTGAGAGCACAAACATTTTTTCCCCATGATATGAGAGTTAGGGGGTACTTTTTTGATTCAATATCAAGAGGGAGCGGGGCCTTTTTATTCAAGCCGTCCGATCAGAGATCATATCTTCATCCGAGTGTAAACCCTAAACCCTAGGGCCTCATTTTCCCTATATAAACCGCAAGAACTTCCAATCCCTTTCCGAAAAACCATAGTGCCGGCTGCCTCTCTACCCCCCATCTTCCCTCTCTCTGTAATGGAGCCTGCTGAGCATCCTGGTATATAGTCAACCATAATATGATTTCTGCTACCTCCTAGTTCCCTCTGTAATTTTAAGGTATAGGGTTTACTTTCCCCTTCACCTATTCCTCAAATTTCTTTATTCCGATTCATCTCATGTTATGCCGATGATCGATACTTCAATTTCAACCCTATTTCCGAAAAATCCCGCGAAGAACTCATTTTTCTCGATTTCACTGTTCCCGGATCTCTATTTTTTGCGTTGATGAATGCTTTTCTTAATGTATTTGGTATTCGGCCGATGATTAGATCTTCAATGACAAGGATATGTCTGAAAATTTCTGTGTGGAATTACATAATCTTCTCTATGAGGCCTGTATCTTCTTAATCTCACAGTTGATGAATTTCAATGAATCGTGTCTGTGTTCGTTTTGATGATGTCGATGATGAATAACTTTTACTTCATGTACTTGATCTGAGATATAGTGATTACAAATTACTACTGCCTTCCTTCTGAGACATCCGATCTGTTCGTTCTTTTTAACAATTCTTCTCGTGCTTGCTTACATTTATTTATTTAATGATAACAAACACATTTTAAAGAAAGCCAAATCCGCATGCCAGATGATGATTTCTGCATAGTTCAAACGTAATCCTGTATGATTTCTGATTCAATTTTTTATTTCAAGGCAGACAATGATTAATTACTAGATTTGCTTAAGAATTTCTAAGATTCAAACTTCAAATCAATTTATTTGTTTTAATTTTGCACAGAATTTCAAAATTTGGAGTATAAATTATTTTTTGAGAATGCATCTGTCAAATATTTTTCATCAATTTAAATATGATAAATCATGTTGTTTATTCAAAGATAAACTGAAATATATTTAAGCTACAACCTGTGATCTTCAATTCATCTTCTTTTGGGCTGTGAAGTCTAAGAAGACATAATTTCATTCACTATTAATTAAGGGTATTGTTATAAGCAAACCACTATTGGCTATTAGCGAACTTTAGGTATTAGCAAATCATTATTTTTGCAATTGATTATTGGTAAATATTTTTGTTATTACAAAGCAAAAAAAAATTCATGCCTCAGCAATCATTTGTTTACAAAAGGATGAATTTATGTCGTGCGAACTAATGTGTCGGTCGATCCCAATCGCTATAGGTGCTGGGGGTCATGATAATGAAGGAGGCGCTAGGTTAGAATATGAGATTTTGGGTTGTGAGAACTAGGCGTTGGGTGAATGTTTTTGATCCCACGACTTATGTGATTTGTGGTCATCTATAAAATGATCTTCAAAAAGTCTAGTTAAATGAAAAGTATTGTATAAAGAAATGGCAGGTTGTGTAGTATTTGCTCGTTTAATATATGGTTTAAGATCAGAAATAAAATTTTGACGCAAAATATCCGGCCATAAACCGTCAATTTGGCAAGATAAAGCTTCAAATGATTCTTGATAAGAAGCGACGGAATCTGTTTGTAATAATTTCTTAAACTTACCTAAAGGATCTTCATAATCGGTGGCTCCGAATCGATCGTGTATGGCGTATTTGATCGTTGCCCAATCCTGACACAAGCCATCACGAAGCAATCCTTGAAACCATGTTGCCGCCGGTATCTCTAAATGCATGGAAGCCAAGAAAAGATAATCAAAAGGATTAGTTTGGTGATAACGTAAGTATAACTCCGCTTTGTACAACCAATTTGTTGGATCGCCATTTGAAAAATGTGGAAAATCAAAACGTGGTTTCGCTGGTTTGTTGGAATCGTGATGGGTAAGCGAAGAATTTATGCCAGAAACAGGAAAGCGAGGGTTGGAATCAGATTGTGATGAAAATGGCGGAAAATGAAAATTAAGATTAGGATAATTTGGTAACGGTGGTGGTACTTGTAACAACTCGGCCCAACCACTACACCAGAGGCCCGCTCCAACTCAGTGGCCAAGGTGCACTCTAGTGGGCTGGCTGTCGCGGTTGGACAAGGGCTACAACCCGTGCCACCCCAACCCCTCACTGAGCTTGTTTCTCAGCTACAGTAGGTTGTTGATGGCGGGTCTCGATCCCCCGCCACCCTTGATAAGACACCTTCAGCAGTCCTCATCACAAACTGCAGCTCAGTTGGTGATGAGGACTGCTGAAGGTGCCTTATCAAGGGTGGCGGGGGATCGAGACCCGCCATCAACAACCTATTGTAGCTGAGAAATAGGCTCAGTGAGGGGTTGGGGTGGCACCAGGCTGCAACCCTTGTCCAACCGCGGCAACCAGCCCACTAGAGTACGCCTTGGCCACTGAGTTGGAGCGGGCCTCTGGTGTGGTGGTTGGGCCGGGTTGTTACAGTACTGGTTGGTTTTTGGAGAATTAATATTGTGATGGTTGGGTTACGGAGTTGATGTACGGGCATGGTGGGGAGAGATCAGATTGTAGGAAGTCTGTGCCAATGGGAATTGCCGGAGCCCTTGAAGAAGGCTGTCCGTCTCCCAACATTGGCTGCAACTGAGGGAAGGGGGTGGCAGGATGTACAGAAGGAAGGATTTCCCATTTCCGTTGTCTTTGGCGGAAGAGACAAGGTGCCATTGCCGCCGGCGAACATCTGAATGAAGCCTTGCATTTTAGATCTGAATTCTTTGAATTCTTGATAGAAGTCACGATTTGCGGCCATAGTGTTGTCGTGTTGTTGATGTGTAAGAGCGACGGTGGCGGCAACCTTTTGGAGATCCTGGGTAAATTGATCATGGTGTGATTGAATGGTAGCCTGAATTGCGTTGTATTGTTCCATGTAATGAAGATGGCGGAGATCTAGATCTTGCCATGTGACTGGGCGGGTGGTCGAAGAGGGTTGCGTAATTGGAGAAGACGATTGAGCCTCCATGATAGGTATTTACAGAGACTTAATATTAATATGACCGTTGGATGTCCAGGTCATCAATAGCGCTCTGCACAAGTCGCCGGCTGCTTATTAGGCTTCTAGAATATTCGCCTGTAGCACGGATCGCTACAGTGTCTAAGAAAGTGGTTTGTTAATATGTTTTTTAGTAGAGAAAGATGAATCCTAAATTTATTGAATCGGGTTTATTTTGGTTTGCTTATAACCATTATGAGTTTGCTAATCACAACAACAACAACAACAACAACAACAACAACAACAGAACCCATATAGTCCCCATTCATTGGGGGTATGGGCGGGGGAAGATTGGAAACAGACCTAACCTTTGGCCCTATGCCCAAAGTGGCTTCTCTCAGAGGAGAAAGACCGAACCTTTGACAATAGATGCACAAAGTGGCTGCTCACAGATTACCACTGAAATAGTGGCCCCCTATACCGTCACGTTTGCTGCGGAATCATGCCCTCAAATCAAAGCCAAAGACATCAGAGAGGGCAGACTCAAGAATCCATTTTGATTTATGTGCACATAACCATGCTACAATACTACAATCTCTCCTATATACATATAGTTGAAGGTGAGTTGAATAACACTCTATCTCAAAGGTGGAACATATATATATGGTATTCATCAGGTAGCATATCTCGGAGCTTTTTAGTGATTTGGTAAAGATATTAACAATTTGATCATTTGAGTTAACATCACATTTTCTTGAATACAATGACTGTTAATATCTATATGCTTTGTTTGTTTGTGAAATAGAGAGTTAGATGCTGTGGGTAAGACCATCTGATCTGATTATCACACATGGACATAGAGTTGATATTATGAAACTTTAATTGTGAGATCAGTTGTTTTAATCATATGAGTTTACATGTGGTTAGTGACTCTGCTCTGCATTGGATCATGCGACACTATTTTGCTTTTTAGTTCTCCATGAAATGAGATTTTCTTCGATTAATACACAATATCCAAAGGTTGATCGTCTATCACTTGGACAATCAACCCTAGCAACATCAGTGTAAGCAAGTAGGTCAGAGTGTCCTATATTTGCTTAGACAATTTTTATACCTGGAGATCATTGATATATCATAATAATATAGGAACAACAACATACCAATGATAATTATATGGTGAAATAAGAAATTGACACATCACTAACAACAAATGAAATGTGCCAGGTCTTGTAATCATCATGTTCAATATGATTTTCAGTTCTTAGCAGCTTTTGCGAGGGGGGGGGGGGGGGGGGGGGCGTGCAGCGAATGCACTGCACCGTGCACTGCAGCGAATCGGACGGTGGCGCTGAGATGCGAGCGCGATATGAGCTTTGCGCCGCAATTCGTGCGTGCTTTCAGATGAGTGCGCTGTGATGTGCACGCATCTCAGCGCACTCACAACTCAGCGCCACCGCTTGATCGCACTGCACAGTGCATTCGCTGCACTGCACCACCCCCGGACCCAGGGGGGAGTGCGGCGAGCCCACAAAAAAAATCAATATTTATTTCCGCACGATGCTGATAGCTTAGAGCACAAACATTTTTCCCCCATGATATGAGAGGTAGGGGGTACTTTTTTGCTTCAATATCAAGAGGGAGCGGGGCCATTTTATTCAAGCCGTCCGATCAGAGATCATATCTTCATCCGAGTGTAAACCCGCAAGGGGCTTGCGGGATCCGGTTCCGAGAAGAGGAGAGGCGTTGGTCTTCGAGGGTTTCATTAGGAGACAAATTTTGCAGACAAGAGCGAAGAAGAGGAAGATGACATAATTAAGGCTTTCCGTAAGCAAAAAGTAGATGAAGCTCTTGACCAAGCTTTCTCAAGGGTGGTTTCAATGGTGGAATCTCCAAGGGCAAGGAAACATTATCGACGCATGCTTCAAAACTACCATGAAGCTAAGGTAAAAAATATTGATGTTAAAATACCAGGTAGTTCATATTCGGGTTCGCATTATCATAAGCTAGGTTACATTGGGCTTCATATATCATCACTTCTGCATAAGTATTATAAAATATGCCCTCTCGTACAATAAAATAGATTCTTAATTTAGAAATTGCTGCTTCTTCAGACGTTGTGCAAACCACTTGCCGTCTTTGAGTCGTGGTCTCAACACTGAACTCTCACCTTTAATGATGAAACAAATTGAATGATTACCACTATTAGCTTCTTCGGTTTGAAGGCATTCAAAGAGGCAATGAATTGGAAATGTTGATGAAAATCATAAAAAAAAAGCGAAATGAAATTAGTCTTCACTCTGTTTGAGAAATTGAGTGATTTTTTTCTTGTTTGGTTGGTGAGAACTTAAGATTTTATTTCTTGTGAGAGGACATGTTTGTCATATTGATAAATTGATAAAATAATTTCTCATGTTTCACTAGGATTGGAGGGGGATATTTAATGACATTTTCAAATATGATAGAACTAAGGTTTGTGATAAGTTCTAAAGAAAAAGTTATCTTTTTCCATATTGTCTATATATAAAATGGCTCTGCCTAGACAACAACAACAACACTCAAGTCTATATATACAGCATGTTCTATCACACAATGACTTAAATGAAATATCGGCAACATAAACCATTAGATTCCAAATGAAGCAACATATAGAACATAAGAATTCAGCTCCAGAACTGATACTTTAATGCTTTTTCAATCTCTTTACTTACAAAAACTTGTGTGATCCCATGAGAATTTACCCAATCACATACTGAAAGAGATGGCAGTAATTTAACGGAGCTTATAAGGTTGAAATAGGAATCCCAATTAAGCCTGTTAGTGAAGTTTGAAGAGAAGAGTATCGAGAGTTACCAAGAAGCTCATTGATGGTGAGTTACAATCAGGAAGAGTGGACGCGTGATGCGAGCGGCAGTCGAGGATCTCGCCGCTGGAGGGGGGCTGGAATCCCGCCGAAATGGATGGGGGAAGTGGCGACTGTAGCGTGCGGGAGGTGCGAAACCTAGAGTGTCGAGAAGAATCGAGCCGTGAACGTCGCTGATGGAGGGGCCGAGGCTGGAATCACGTCGGACTGGATGGGGGAAGCGGCGACTGTAGCGTGCGGGAGGTGTGAAACCTGGACTGCCGAGAGGAATCGAGCGCTGAACGTCACTGATGGAGGGGGCTGGAATCCCGCCGGAAGGGATGCCTCACTGGTCGTCGAGAGGGAATCGTCGCTGCTGTCGCGACTTTCGGTGAGCCCTAGCGTGGAGGAGAGGAAGACGTCGTCGAGAGGCTGCTGTCGCCGCTGTCGCCGCTGTCGTCGAGCCCTAGCGAGGAGGCGAGGAGGAGAGGAAGACGTCGTTGCTGCTGTCGTCGAGAGGGCAGAGCAGGTGTCGTCGAGAGGGGAGAGCTGCGTGAGAGAGCTCGGGAGAAGGAGAAGAGAGCTCGATCGGGAGAAGGAGAGGGGACCGCGAGAGGGAAAATGAGAGGGGATCGGGAGAGAGCTTGCCAGCGAGAGGAGAAGGAGAGGGGATCAGGGAGAGAGAGAGTTTGCCAGCGTTTTTTTTAAAACTGTTTTTAAATCATTTCAGTCCGATTCAGTCATCCTAGAGTGAGGCCCGACCGGGGGGGCCGCCGGGTTCCTCTCTGGTATGAGGGGGAAAAAGGGGGGAGGGGGGAGGGAAGAGAAAGAAAAAGAGGGGGAGAAGAAGGAAAGGGGGGAGAGGGAGTAAGAGAGAAAAGGGAAAGGAAGAAAAAAAAAGGACGGGAGGGAGAGAGGAATTGCACGCGATTAAGAGATTTTGAAATGTGATTTTTAAATAAAAAGAAAAAGGAAAGTCAGTTCTAATTAACTCTATATAAATTCTTTTTGGTGCTTATGATAATAGTTGCCAGATTGGCCTAAGTTGTAAAAATTCAAAGGCCACAACTTTATATCCATAAATTTAGGTGATTAGCTTTACATAAAACAAAATTCGAAAAAGAAGATCCAACAAAAATATAAAATATTATAAGTTACATTGATATACCTTGTCCGCGGCGTACAACAATAACATTACGCCTAATAATCACTGAGGCTCTGTTCGTTTGGACTGAATTATACTCTTTGAAATTTAATTGGAGGGTCATTTTCCATATAAAACTATTTTTGTTGCAGTGAAGAAGAGTATGAGAGCACCAACCGATGAAATGCACATGAGATGTAATGTTATGCTACCGCTAGGTTTTCTATGAAGAGAAAGAAGAACAATTGAAAAGACGGCTAGAGTTTTGCAAGAAGGAAAGGAAAATACC
The DNA here is from genome assembly GCA_033032865.1 of Dactylorhiza incarnata. Lineage (NCBI taxonomy): Eukaryota > Viridiplantae > Streptophyta > Magnoliopsida > Asparagales > Orchidaceae > Dactylorhiza > Dactylorhiza incarnata. Next base: position 6,487 of record JAWHQI010002860.1, on the reverse strand, counting down.
TTGAAAGATAATTGCATGCCTCCAAAAGAGGTGGAGTGGGGTATTTAAGAGACCCCACTCCACAAGGGGGCCTGCCGGCCCCCATAGGGCTGAACCAAGTGTGGTTCAGCCCCCCTCTATTTAATTGATTAGTTGCGGGCTGAACCGGATGGTTCAGCCCGGTCTTTTCCCGGTGCATCGTTCGGTCGTCTGGCGTACTTGTAACCACGGAATCGGAGATCCTCCGGGGGCATAACATTCCCCTCCCCATCAAGAAGCAGCTTGTCCCCAAGCTGGAAGTCTGGAAAGTGCTCGCGGAACTCCAAGAAGTCAACCCAAGAATTATGAGCCTCTGATAGGTCCTTCCATTTAATCAGCACCTCGGGGCGATATTCCGTGCCCCGTTTCTTCCATCTGGACAGCAGGATGTCCTCCGGACTAGGCCTCAACTCGCCGGTAGTCGTTGCCGCAGGCAGAAAAGGAGTAACAGTAACTGCGGCCCCCAACTTCTTCTTCAGAAGAGAGACATGAAATGTAGGATGGATGCGAGACCCCTCCGGCAGAGCCAGGGTATAGGCAACGGTCCCACCCTGTGAGTAATGGGAAAGGGACCATAAAACCGTGGAGCTAGCTTCTGGTTGGACCGCCGGGCAACGGAGAGCTGTCTGTACGGTTGAAGACGAAGAAAAACCTCATCCCCGACTTGGAACTCCCGCTCAGTCCGGTGCTTGTCTGCTTGCACCTTCATTCGGGTCTGGGCGGAGAGAAGATTATCCCGCAGGATAGCTAATGTCTGATCTCGATCGCGCAAAGCCCGGTCCACTGCCGGAAGAGCTGTACTGCCTGGCTCATAAGAGCGTAAGGATGGTGGTGGCCTCCCATAAACAATCTCAAAAGGAGTAATGCAGCTAGCTGTGTGGAACGAAGTATTATAGCAATACTCCGCCCAATGGAGCCAACGAGTCCAAGAGCGTGGCTCATCAGTGACAAAACAACGGAGGTAAGTCTCTACCCCTCTATTCAAGACCTCCGTCTGCCCATCGGTCTGTGGGTGATTCGCCGTACTCATGCGAAGCCGAGTGCCCTGTAATCGGAAAAGCTCCTGCCAAAAGTTGCTGATGAAGACGGGGTCGCGGTCGGAGATAATCGAACGAGGAACACCATGTAAGCGAACCACCTCCCGGGCGAAGAGCTCAGCAACCGTCTCGGCGGAGTACGGATGATTGAAAACTAAGAAATGCCCGTACTTGGAGAGCTTGTCCACAACCACCAAAATCACCGATTTGCCCTGCGATCGTGGCAAGCCCTCAATGAAATCCATAGAAACTGTCTCCCACACATGCTGCGGAATCTCCAACGGGGTAAGCAGCCCTGCTGGCGCTGTGGTCTCGTACTTCTGACGCTGGCAGGTCTCGCACTGCTGCACGAACCTCTGGGCGTCCTTGCGAAGCCCCCTCCAATAGACATTGGCCCGAAGGCGCTGTAAGGTGCGAAGCACTCCGGCATGTCCTCCGGTTGGAGATGAATGGAACTCCTGTAGCATGACTTCCTTCCAAGCGGACGTAGCCGGGATCACCACCCTTCCCTGATAGTATAAGTGTCCTCCCACCAGTTGGTAGCCGGGTGGTGACGGTTGACCTTGCCGTAAAGCCTCCAAAATCGGACCAAACTCCGGGTCCGCTGCTATATCGGCCTGTATGTCATCCAGAGACTCAATCAGCGGCCCAGAGATCTGAAGGACCGTGCTCTCTGGTAGCCGGGATAAAGCATCGGCAACAACATTTTCCTTCCCCTGTTTGTACACAATCTCATAGTCATATCCCAGCAGCCTAGTCAGCCACTTCTGTTGTAGCGGGGAAGCCAACCGTTGTTCCAAGAAATGCTTCAAGCTCTGATGATCCGTGCGAACCTTGAAATGATGGCCCAGCAAATAAGGTCGCCACAGAGTCACCGCATGAAGGATCGCCAGCATTTCCTTCTCGTAGGTGGAAAGGCCCAAAGTCCGAGGGGCCAAGGCCTTGCTACAGTAAGCCAGAGGCCTCCCCTCCTGCATCAGCACTGCTCCAATCCCAACCCCCGAAGCGTCTGTCTCCAAAACAAATTCCTTGCTGAAATCGGGCAAAGCTAACACCGGTGTAGTCGCCATGGCCGCCTTGAGAGCGGAGAAAGCCTGCTCCGCCTCCTCATGCCAGGTGAAAAACTCCTTATGCAGGAGCTGGGTAAGGGGTCGGGCCAGTTTCCCATAGTCCCTTACAAACCGCCGATAATACCCCGTGAGGCCCAGGAAGCTTCTAAGTGCCCGCACTGTAGTAGGCCGTGGCCAGGTAACCATGCTCTCTATCTTCCGGGGGTCAGCGCGCACCCCCTGCACCGAAACTAGGTGAACCAAGTACTCCACCTCCGGTTGTCCAAACGAACACTTCGACTGCTTGGCATAAAACTGATGCCGTCGAAGAATAGATAGAACCTCTGCCACATGCTCCAGATGCTCCGCCCAACTGCGGCTGTAAATCAGAATATCATCGAAAAATACGAGAACCGACTGTCGAAGGAGTGGCCGGAAGGTCTCGTTCATAACCGCCTGGAAGGTAGATGGGGCGTTGGAGAGACCGAAAGGCATCGCCAAGAACTCGTAGTGCCCATCGTGCGTGCGAAACGCCGTCTTGTGGATATCCTCGGACTTCATCCGTATCTGGTGGTAACCCGACCGTAAATCCAGCTTGGTGAAAAGGCATGCTCCATGAAGTTCATCCAGAAGCTCCTCTATCATTGGAATAGGAAACTTATCCTTGATTGTGGACTCGTTCAGATTGCGATAGTCCACGCAGAACCGCCATGAACCGTCCTTCTTCTTCACCAGTATAATAGGTGAGGAGAAGGCACTGGTGCTCGCCCGTATAATGCCCGCCGCTAGCATCTCTTTCACACTTCGTTCGATCTCTGCCTTCTGAATATACGGGTACCGATAAGGCCGGACATTCGGGGGTGCCGCCCCTCTTTCAACTGGATACCATGTTCCCTGGACCTGGCCGGTGGTAGGCCACGAGGCTCCTGGAACACATCCTCGTACTGGGCCAGTAGCGCCCGAATCTCCTGTGGAATGGGCGGGGGGTCTGTCTCTGATGTCTCCACCCCCCCAGCATAGCCATGGGTGACCCCTGAACCTCCAGTCGCTGCAAGCTCCTCAGGGATATCTCCTTTAGGGGCGAAGAACGAATCCCCCGTAGGCAATACTCCTTCCCCAACTGTGAAAACTCCATGGTAAGATGCACCCAATCCGTAGTCACCCGCTGCAGCTGCCGAAGCCACTGAACCCCCAGTACTATGTCGGAGCCCCTGATCGGCAGTAAATACAAGTCTGTGTGGCACACGTAGCTCTGCATCCTGATCTCCACCCCTTTCATGACCCCCTCGCAACTCAGTTTGCTGCCATCCGCGACCATGACCTGGAAAGCTGCATCAGTATCGATCGCCTGTCCCACCTTCGAAGCAACCGACGGGTTGATAAAATTGTGGGTACTCCCACTATCTATAAGTATGGTAACCCGTTCCTTGCCGACCAATCCTGTGAACCTGAGGGTCACTGGGGCGGATCCCCCCTCCATGGCCTGTAAAGAAACCCCAAACTTCGTCAGATCGAGTGCCTCAAGGTCGACACCCTCTAGCGGTTCCTCCTCCTCCTCTTCTTCCCTCAGCATGAAGACCTGAATCTTCTGACAAGTGTGACCTCGTATGTACTTCTCATCACAATTGAAGCACAGGCCCTTCTCCCTTCGCGCCTGCATCTCTGGCCAGGTCAATTTCGTAACTGTGGGCCGAATGGTGGGAGGTGGCTCCCTCCGTCCCGCTGTAGGAGCCGCGGGTGGCTTGACCGCTGTCCGGGTCCTCTGCCTGATGTAACGCTTCTCCTGTATCCGAGCGATGCTTATAGCATGATTCAAGCTGCGTGGCAAATATGCGTGGACCTCGTCGCGCAAGTGGTCCTTCAATCCCGATATGAAACAACTGAGCATCGTTTGCTCTCCCCAAGTGACCCGGTGGCCAGCCTCTCGAACTCTGTCCGATACTCTGCCACGGTCCCCCTCTGTCGCAGCTTCTGTAACGTGGCCTCTACGTCCTCATACTCCAAAGGCCCAAACCGAGAGGAGAAGGCCTCAATGAACTGTGCCCAAGGGGCGTATGTCCTGCCCCTCAAGAACCACTTCGTCCACTGGTATGCGTCGTCTTCCAGGTGGAACGCCGCCAGTTGCACCACTGCGCCTCAGGGATCTCTTGATAATTAAAGAACAACTCCGCCTTCTGGATCCACTCCAGCGCATCTCCTCCCCTAAATTTGGGAAAATTCATCCTGGTCAGCTTCGGCTGCATGTAGGGACGCTGATGCGCTCCACCAAATCCACCCCCATCATGTCCCAGAAGCTCCGGACCTCCCTGCTGCACCCCCTGATTCCACAACGGGGGTCTCACCTGTCCACCCTGATTTCCATCTGCGGTCTCATCGGCCCCAACTGGCCGTTTCCGTACCCCAGATTTGGATGTGCTGCTTGTTGTGGATGAACAACTCCCGCTGTCCCCCGAGAGGGATCGCATTCGCTCCGGTGGGCCGAAATAGCCCGAAACCCTGGTGTTGTGGTCGCCACGGCTGTCCTGGATGTCGACCGGCCCCCCATTGGGCTCCCCCTCCATGTCCGGCCCCTCCTCCGTTCCGCTGCAGCCCGGCCGCTCCCTGCGGGTGAGGAATAGTCCCCCAATTCGCTGCCGCTCCTCCTGCTGGTCGCAGCAGCCCGGAACTGCCCTGTATAGGGATTTCCGGGCTCCCTCCCCCTGTAGCAGCACCGCGACCAGCCCAGCAGGTACCCCGCCTCCTCCCGGGGTCGGATGGGGATTTCCGACCCATCCTGGGCCGGGATAGGGGCCGACGGCCCCTGCTGGGAGGCCCCAGGCTTCCGCCGCCGGCTAGGGCCGGTTGTGAAGCTGTGCGGCCCTAGCTGGGTGTCGGCCCCCAGCCGCTGGTCCCCCACGCCTCCGGATGACTGTGCAGTGGCCGGCCCCCTTGGGTTAGGGTTCCGGCGGTCATTCGTCTCCCGGTTCGTCTCCTCCGGCGTTTTCTCCTCCGAAACCTCCTCCATGAGGGATATTTGACGCGTCAATGTCGGAGCCGTCACCGGACGTCCCTTTTCCTTTCAGATTTTGCAAAAGGAGGGATTTTAACTCCTCCTTCTTCGAATCGAGGCGCTCTTCCATAACTTTTTGAGAGTTCTTCAAGTTTTCTTCGAACGTTGCCACCGAATCCGCCAAAACGACGTAATTTTCCTCAATCGCTGCCAAACGTGCCATCTCCGCCTCCGTGCGTGTCACCATAGTCGCAGGAAGGAGGCTCTGATACCCAATGTTATGCTACCGCTAGGTTTTCTATGAAGAGAAAGAAGAACAATTGAAAAGACGGCTAGGGTTTTGCAAGAAGGAAAGGAAAATATCTTGAAAGATAATTGCATGCCTCCAAAAGAGGTGGAGTGGGGTATTTAAGAGACCCCACTCCACAAGGGGGCCGGCCGGCCCCATAGGGCTGAACCAAGTGTGGTTCAGCCCCCCTCTATTTAATTGATTAGTTGCGGGCTGAACCGGATGGTTCAGCCCGGTCTTTTCCCGGTGCATCGTTCGGTCGTCTGGCGTACTTGTAACCACGGAATCGGAGATCCTCCGGGGGCATAACATGTAATGCACGACTTCTGATTAACATTATAAACCGAGAAAAAATATTGAGTTACTCATGAAGTCTTCTCATAATTGTTACTAGTGAAAAAAACATTACATTTGTCACTGTAGAAAGTCATCGAAGAAAATTGTAGTTTTTTATAATTTGATTTCATATCTCAATGTTTTTCTTATTTGAATCTTAAAAAAAGTCCCAAAATGAACTCTTTTTCTAAAATTTTTCATTTTTTTTTCATTTGGAGCACTTTTCACCCGTACAAATACATTCGCTAAACTACGCTCACCCACGAACGGATATATAATTCGGATAGTATTCGAGTGTATATAGGCGCTCGTTGATAGCCGAGTGCATGCGTAATGCATATTCTAGTGAAATTTCCTTGAAAAATACTCCAAATTGAGAAAAAAATATTATGCTGAATAAATATTTGCATTCCATATTTTTTTCAATTTCCAAATTTTCTAGTAGCAAAAATTGAAAAAATATATGTTTTAAGTAAAAAAAAAATCAATCTTATCTTAGCAACTGACATTTTTTCTACTAAAAGTAAAAAATAATAATGCAATTTCAATGCCTCACAAAATAATAATTTTGTTTGAGCTTACAAAATAATTTAAAAAAAAATGAAATTTGTTCTGGCTCCCGTTCGTTGCTTCCCCATAATGGGAATGGGTAACTCTCATATATATACTATATTTAAAAGAAATATGAGATGATTTTAAAATGCCATGAATTAAAAAACCATCAGAAAGATCATGACCCTCTATTTTTATAATCATGGTCATAAGGCTC
>JAWHQI010002859.1:0-22901 GCA_033032865.1 Dactylorhiza incarnata | reverse complement strand
CCCCCCCCCCCCCCCCCCCCCCCCCCCCCTCCTCGCCCAGCAAGGAGGCCGAGAAGGGGAGGGGCAGCTCGCCCCCCCCCCCCCCCCCCCCCCTCTCGCCCAGCAAGGAGGCGGAGAGGGGAGGGGCAGCTCGCCCCCCCCCCCCCCCCCCCCCCCTCTCGCCCAGGGTAGGCCCCTTCTCGTCCAGTTTTGGCTATTCGCAGTCCAGTTTTGGCTATTCGCAGTCCAGTGGTCTGCGTTTAGCGCTTCAGAACAGCGGGATTTGGCTATTTGCAGTCCAGATCCGAAAAACCTATAAATAGGACCAAGGGGGCACTATTTGAAAGGATCTCATTCCAAGGCCAGCTCTCTCCCCTCTCTCTCTCTCTAACAGATCTCTCCATAGGGGGAGGAGAGGCTTCAGTGGTGCCCAAGCTTAGTAGTGGCTTGGGAGGGGAAGTTCCAAGGGGACTTCCGGGTACGTGGCGGGACCTTCCCACTAAGTTCTTGGTCCGTTTCCAAGTCCAAGTGCTCTTGTCTAGAGAGTTGGCTCGAGGGAAGTAGGTGTGAGACCACCCCTTTTAGGGACCACGAACTCCACAGAGACCAAGTCTTGTTCACAAGATCTCGGTTTCAACACATGGTGCGGTGAGCGTGAAGAGTGGTCAGCACAGAAGTTCTTGAGCCAAGTCTCATGGCAGGAGACCTCGGAGGAGGAGACGATGAGGGGTCTCACATCCTAAGTGAGGTGGTAGGAAGGGGAGAGTTCATGACGGCCATCAAGGGAATCATGGAGCTGCTCCAAGGCATCACCAGGGGAGGTGACTGCTCGGCTCCCTCCCCCCACACCGCCTTCTGGGTCGCAAGGAGTGCTCGCCCAGGGGGGTCAGGAGAGGTTGCCCCAGGGGGTCGGCCAGGCAAGGAACCAGTGACGGAGAGTGGCGAGCGGGACCTCGCCGGGCAAGTGCTTTTTCCTAGCCCGGTGAGTGGGGTCTCGCTCGGAGCAGGAGTCGCGCAAGTGGAGCTCGCGAAGCCGGCGAGTGGGGGGTCACCCTTTAGCGAGCTGATCATCTCGGCTCCCATCCCGGAAGGCTTCAAGGAGCCCAACATGACTTTTTATACCGGGAAGGATGATCCCGACCAGCACCTGCAGTGGTTCGAGGACACCGTCTCCATCAGGCCCATGACGGACGCGTTCAAGTGTCGTCTCTTCGCCACCACCCTGAGGGACAAAGCTAGGGACTGGTTCCACCAGCTCCCGGTTGGCTCCATTTACAGCTTCGAGGACTTAGGCCGAAGCTTCCAGCTACGCTTCTCCACATCCAAGAAGAGGAAGAAGAATGCTGAGTCCATTTTCCTGATCAAGCAGAGGCACGAGGAGACATTGGCCCATTACATGGACAGATTCCAGGAGGAGATCTTGAACATCCAGGAGGTGCCAGGGTATGCCCTCCAGATGGCTTTCACCGTAGGGCTACGAGAGAGCCTCTTCAAGATGCGCCTAACTAGGAAGTCTCCCTTGTCCTTTGAGGACCTGATGGAAAAAACTGCAAAGGAGATAGCCACCGAGGTGGCGAACCCGGGGATGGCAAAGAAATTGGCGAAGTTGGTGGAGGCCGAGCCAAGAGAGCAAGGTGGCCTCAGGCAGCAGGAAGGAAGGAGGAGGGAAGAGCAGAGGGGTCAAGGTACCAGGGACCCCAGGGGGGGTCAGGAGCAAGGGAGGGGTCTCGCCCATGGAGGGAGAAACTTCTACGGAGGCCAAGGGAGGCCCAACCCTCCTCCTTGGAGGCAGGCCCCTAGGCAGCTCCTACCCCCACCAGCTCAAGCTATGGCGATTCGAAGAGGAGGAGGAGTCGAAGCAAGAGACATCCCAGCCCGTAGGAGAAGGGGGGAAGGGCGGTGTCGTACTGCGACTACCACCAAGCAGAGGGGCATGCAACAACTACCTGCCCAGAATTCTTGGAGGTGAGAGAGGCGAGAGGTCAGGCACAACAGCAGCCGCCGGTGCGGATTGAAGAAGTTCCACCTGGAGCAGTAGTGGACGACAACATCTGCGAGGACCGAACTGACATAGGAGCCAAAGGACGGGTCGCGGTGATCCACAGGGGGGAGGGTAGGGATCGAGGCCACTCGTAAGGCAATCCTCCACGTCGTATTTCGACGCAGCGCGTCGCTTCAACGTCACAGGACCCACCTCCCGGGGAGAAAATCACTTTCTCAAGCATGGACATGCCAGATCACGAGGATCCATTCTGTGATGCGCTAGTCATTCAGACAGCCATCGAAGGTTACACTGTCTCTCGGATCCTCGTTGACAACGGGATCTCTGTCAACGTCATTTTCAAGAAGGCATTTGACGAGTTGAAGGTGGAGTCAAGGAGGGTGCTGGCCTCAGATGGACCCTTATTCGGATTCTCCGGAGAAAGGAAAGAGGTAGAGGGTGGAGTTGGACTCCAAGTGACGATGGGGGGAGGCTCAAGGAACTGTCGGTTCGTCATAGTTGACGCTCCTAGCAGTTATAATACCATCTTCGGAAGACCCCTCATCAGCGCCTTCCGATGCGTACCATCGTCCTTCCACCAGTGCCTCAAGTTCAACATTGGAGGAATCCAAGTCAGGATCCACGGAGACCCCAGGATGGCGAGGCACTGTTACGTCACAGCCGTCAACAGCATCCCTTGGCAAGCAGGGGCGGAGGAGATGGAGAAGATCATGGAGAGCATGAGCCAGATGGGAGTGGCAGGAGAAACAGAGGAATGATCATCTCGCGCAAGCAGCCTGAGAGGCGAGTGTCATGGGGGGGTATGTTGTGTTTTTTGTTTTTTGTTGTTTTCCTTTGTAACAAGCTCTACCCCTCGCTGGTTAGGCCAGGAGGTTTTTGACAAGGGAAATCCCCCCATTAGATGGATGAAGTTATTTTGCTTATATGATGAGTAAGTTGTTGCCGAGATGTCCTCCTCACTCCAGGCTCTCACTAGCTGGGTGGGTCGAATGATCCTCGGATGGGTAAGTTCAACACCGAGATGTCCTCCTCACTCCAGGCTCTCACTAGCTGGGTGGGTCGAATGATCCTCGGATGGGTAAGTTCAACACCGAGATGTCCTCCTCACTCCAGGCTCTCACTAGCTGGGTGGGTCGAATGATCCTCGGAAGGGAGAGCTTGCCACCGAGATGTCCTCCTCACTCCAGGCTCTCACTAGCTGGGTGGGTCGAATGATCCTCGGATGGGTAAGTTCAACACCGAGATGTCCTCCTCACTCCAGGCTCTCACTAGCTGGGTGGGTCGAATGATCCGGAAGGGAGAGCTTGCCACCGAGATGTCCTCCTCACTCCAGGCTCTCACTAGCTGGGTGGGTCGAATGATCCTCGGATGGGTAAGTTCAACACCGAGATGTCCTCCCCACTCCAGGCTCTCACTAGCTGGGTGGGTCGAATGATCCTCGGAAGGGAGAGCTTGCCACCGTGATGTTCTCCTCACTCCAGGCTCTCACTAGCTGGGTGGGTCGAATGATCCTCGGATGGGTAAGTTCAACACCGAGATGTCCTCCTCACTCCAGGCTCTCACTAGCTGGGTGGGTCGAATGATCCTCGGAAGGGAGAGCTTGCCACCGAGATGTCCTCCTCACTCCAGGCTCTCACTAGCTGGGTAGGTCGAATGATCCTCGGATGGGTAAGTTCAACACCGAGATGTCTGTTGAAACCTGCAACAGGTCTCCTGAGTTCGGACCCACTGGGGCTGTAGCCGATGCTTACTTCTCCCTCACTAGACTCTCTTGACGGTGGATGTGAGAATACGAATAGACCCAAGGCTGAAGCGAGGAGGTCCCGCCACACACCCGGAAGATCTTAGAGAGCTTCCCCTCCCAAACCAGAGCTCAACCGGGCACCTTGGAGGGCACTAGCAGCCGACCAAAAACTAGCCTGGAGGAGAGGATTCTCTCAAATCGGATCTCCTCCAAGGTGCCCTTAAGGGTCTATTTATAGATTTTTCTAGGCTGGTCTGCAAATAACATGAATCCGCCTTTTAATTTTACTAACAACACCCCAAACTGGTCTGCTAACAGCCTAATTCCGCTGTTCCGAAGGGCTATTTGCAGCCCACCAGGGGTATTAGGGTCATTTCTCCCTCAAATCATCCTGGGCGAGTGGTCAGTGAGGGCACCACTCGCTGGGCACCCGCCTTGCTGGGCGAGTGCCCGCACTTCCGGGCGAGTGGTCCGTGAGAGCACCACTCGCCTGGCTCCTTCTCTTCTGCACCTTACCCCCACCAAACCGGGGTACTTCCTCCTCCTAGCCGGGGCGAATGATCGGGCTGACCCAGGTCTCGCCATTTAACTTGAGGGGTCCACTCGGCGAATATGGGTTGTACACAATCCCGCTCTTTGCGAGTGGTTACTACGCTCGGAAAGAACAGTCCAACCCTGTATTCGGTGAGTGCTTGCTGACTGGACTTTCACAAGATTCTGTGGGTCCCACCGTTGTCCTATATATATCTCTTCATGTCAGAACTTCCTGGAGCGTTGACAACCCTTGATTCGGAGCTTCTTCCCTCTCTTAGTCCCGCACTGACATCAATGTCTTCTCACAAGCCTTCCGCGAGACCCCTCTCGCGGGAGATGATCGAGCATCTGGCCGCGGCCCAAGCTGTAACTGCCCCCAAGGCAGCCAAATTTGCTCCCTGGCTCTTGTCTAAACGGGATCCGAATGCCCCCTATGTCTCGCGTCGAGCCAAGGCGATTCGACTGAATCGTCAGAGAGGCGAGACTGCCTCTCGGAATCTCCCGCGGGTACTCCACCGGCGAACACTCCGCCGGCGGATACCCTTCCGGCGAGGAATCCTCCGGACCCCGGGACGCAGGTATGAGGATTCCTCTCGCCCCTCTGTTTAGTTCCTCCCCTTACCTTGCCTCTGCTCTGACCATTCGCAGGGGATTTCGATACCCGAGACCGGCCACGGGGCCGTCTCGAGCAGTGTCGCGGTGCCACCTCCCCCGGACGAGAGGCCTCCAGATCGGGACCTTGCTCCTCCACCTCCTCCGGGCGAGACATCATTGCAGTCCGGTAAGTTGTAACCCCCTTTAGATTCATCCTTCATGCTGTTCGCTGCTGACCACTGTTTTTTGTAGCCCTCGACCCCAACCTTTCGTTGCGGAACTCTATTCCTCCGAGTTCCCCTGTTCGACCGAACCCCTCCGTGCTTGCAGATGAGCGAGGGTGTCCCCCCGGAAGGGATCCGGTCAGCAGGGCCGCGCGGATGATCCTGCGGATGCTCCAGCTCCTACCTCACAGCCCTACCGTCCTGGAAAGGGAAAGGTCCTACCTCCCGCCGGGCTGTTTGGAACGCACCTCTATTCGTCTCATCCTTCAGGTCACCAGGACCCCACCCCAGGTCAGTTCACTCACCCGCCCCTATCGTACTCGCATATTTTACCACTACTGACCTAGTCATGATTTCGCAGGCTATCGGGAAGCCTCCTCCTTTGACTCCTACTACGAGGGGGGAGAGGGGATGCTCTCGCCTCTCCCTTCCCCTGGGGATCTCGCTGACTTTCTGGGCGACTTCTCGGATCACGCGACCCTGAAGGACCGAATCTCGGAGGTCTTGGGGAAGCTCATCCACATCCAGCGAAATGTTGCCGGCCAGGTGGACGACATGCGGCTGAGAGTCGCGCGTGAGTTAAAGGACCTCCAGCGGGACTACTCGCGCATTCTCACACGACGGCGGAGCGCCTGGGGGGTGAAGGAGGGGAGTTGTCTCCCGAAAGACACGCCGCGCGAGCCCGGGACCAACTCCAACTGGCTTCCCATGAGATCACCAACAAGCTCGCATATTTTCGTCCGCGAATGCCCCTGGAAGCTGGGTCGCGAAAGCGAGGTCGGTGGGTCTGGGAGGAGTATTGAGCCAGTCTTCATTCGCCCTTCTTGCAATTTCTCTGCTTTCTGTAGCGCGGATGCTGAACTTTATTTCTGTTTGTAATAATCTTACGTCCTGTGTTTTGCGAATGCTCTATTCTTTGTTTTTTATTTCCTATATCTTGCTTGGGTATTGCCGAATGTTTTATTATTGCCGAATGCTTTCTTAACCTCTTTCGCGTAGTCGATGAGTGAATAGCCACAGGGCACTTGTCATTACTGGGCGAGAGGGGTCGGCCCGGGTTCCGAGGCGTCGGGAAGGCGCGACTGATATCTGCACACCCGTTACCTCGAAAGCCCAAACGCCGTTTAGCCCTTCTATAAATAGGCCTTTCAACCACCGTATTAAATACCTTACCATCCGCTCCTTCTCTTTCCTCGCGCTAGCACTCGCGCTTCTCTCTTCTCTGCTGCCATCTTATCCTTCGTCATTCGCGTCATGGGTGGTGATGCGGAAGGCAGAGCCAGGTGTGCCAGCGCGTTCGTCAACCACACCTTCGATTCATGCGACCTCTCCGATGAGGCTTACCTGACTGCGGTCGCGGATTACATCCCGCCTGGGTTCGAGGCGCGAAAGCCCAGGCCGGACAAGAGCCTAAACTCCATCTCGCCCTGTGCTCTCGCGATCCCGCTAGAGCACTTCGAGGTGGGGTTTCGCCTTCCCATCTGGCCGAAACTCCGCCAGACCTTCAGATATTATGGAGTCGTGCCCGGCCAGCTCAACCCCAACTCCATCGCCATGCTGGTCGGGTATGCGAGCTATCTGCGAGAAGAGGGGATCGAGTTCTCGCTCCCCGTCTTCCGCAAGCTCTACACCTTTCGCTGCACCAACGACATCTCATTCTTCTCGGTTTGAACCCGCTCAAGCATTACGGGCTCCCGAATAAGAACCACGACTGGGTTCGGCGATTCCTCTTCGTCAGCGGGAACCTGGGAAATACACTTCTCGCCCCGGTGCAGGAGGAGGAGTCAACCTTCCGCCCCCCGACCCTAGGGGGCACGAGGCCAAACTCCACCAATACATCTTGGAGCACGGGATGGACCTCGTCTATCTCCGGCGAAACGTCAACTCGCTCCCGCTCATTCCGCAGGGCGAGGGTAAGTTTTTGGGACTTCGTTCGTTTCGATCTTGTGACTCTTATATCATTCGCTAAATCATTCGTAATATTATGCAGGCGTGCGTAGCTTCCCCCTGCATCCGCCGCGTCCCGCTGGGGCTTCCGTGTCCTTCGCACAGGCTGCAGCGCGATGCCTGTCGGGAGGAACCCTCTTCCTCCAAGCCTAGCAGAAAGAAGCGGAAACCTGGGGCGCTGACCTCCTCTTCTTCCAAGAAATCAAAGATCCCCCCTCCGCCAAGGGAATGGGGGTCTTGGACGAGGCCCTAGGGGCGAGTGCTCAGACTCAGACCCCGGGGGCGGGTGCGCCAGGCGAGACCACCCTTCGCGCGGGATCGTCGTTGCCGCCGCCTCCATTGCCCAGGGACCACCGGAACTTCCCCAGCGGCAAGAAGTACGTGGACCCCTCAGGGGCTCCCTTGGTAAAGTGGGACAAGAACGCCAACAGGGTCTCGCTCTCCACCCTTCATCCATCGTGGATAGAGAGCGACCTCGCGAGTGGTGAGGCCTATGCCATCGCGTATGCCCTCTACGGTCGGGAGGATACTGAAGTCTATGATGCCGAGACGACTCAGGTCCTCGCCCATGAGACCGCCAGGGCCATGCTGCGGGCGCTCAAGCTCGCGCATATGTCTTCGCGCGCGGAGCATCAAACTGGCGCGGAGCTTGGCGGAGGTTGAGGAGTCCAGGGCCGTCATTTCTGCCGAGGCGCAGGAACTCAGGACGAAGCTGGCAGCTGCGGAAACCCTTCTCGCCCGCCGCCCCGTTGCGGAGGTATATATTTTCCTCCTCACCACGAGTGGCCTGTTGCCGATTGATGTACTTTCTTCTTACCACCTTTATTATTATTCTTAGGACACCACCGTTGCCGAGATGCTTCGTGCTCGGGTGGCTGGCCTTGAAGACGAAGTTCGGCTGGCCAAGGCCGAGGCCCAGCGGTCGCGAGAAGCCGAGGTCTCGGCACTCGCCTTGGGGAGCGGGGGGCACTTCTACCCCCACCACGAGCTGGAGCAATTGATGCAGGAGAACGCCCAGAGCGCCGTGAAGCATGCACTGCAGGTGTTGCGGTAGGCTGGGTACCTGAAGGAAGAGGCTGAATGCCTCTCTGCCCGACAGGTCGTCCCCGAGCTCTTCATCCCGATCCCCTTCCCGGAAGATGAGGATGGCGAGCCGCGAGAAGACGCCCTCCTACCAGATTCAGGCGAGAGCGATAGATCTTCTGGCGAGAAGCCTGTCGACCCCTGAGATGGGCCCTGTGTTTTTTTTGCCGTCTTTTACATAAAATCTTTTGAATGTAATCATGAACGGGGCGAGAGTTCCCTTGAAAGATATGTATATTGATCACGATTTTTGTGCTCTCCATTTTTGTGCTATCTCCACTTTTTTCTCATTTGCTATTATGTCTCGCTAGGCTCGCTAGGACGTTAATTCTTTCTCATTCGCCGCTATATCTCGCTAGGCTCGCTAGGACGTTAATTCTTTCTCATTCGCCGCTATATCTCGTTAGGCTCATTAGGACGTTTAAACTGTAGTGTGACTGTCTCGTCCACCTAGCGAATGCTCGAGGGTGACCTGGGCGTGTCGCCCCCCCTTTGCTTCCCGCTGCCTGCCCCACTCGCACTTTCTTACCATTCGCCCAAACCGGGGTTTCGCTTAGGTAGTCATAAAAGTGAAGTGAGGTCATCTCTCCTGTGCGTGGTTAATGTGAGTGCTCTTGAGGTCACTCTTTGAGAATTTTGAACCTGACACCGAGTGAGCCTTCGGACCTGCCAGCTAGATGAGAGCCTGGACAGCGGGTCTGCTCGGGCCTTTCTTCTTTCACATAGAACCTGCCTCCGAGTGAGCCTTCGGACCTGCCAGCTTGATGAGAGCCTGGTCAGCGGGTCTGCTCGGGGTCACTTTCTCAACACCTTGGAACCTGCCACCGAGTGAGCCTTCGGACCTGCCAGCTAGATGAGAGCCTGGACAGCGGGTCTGCTCGGGGCCATTTTTTTCCTTTAACGTAGAACCTGCCTCCGAGTGAGCCTTCGGACCTGCCAGCTTGATGAGAGCCTGGACAGCGGGTCTGCTCGGGGCCATTTTTTTTCCTTTAACGTAGAACCTGCCTCCGAGTGAGCCTTCGGACCTGCCAGCTAGATGAGAGCCTGGACAGCGGGTCTGCTCGGGGCCTTCTTTCTTCTTTCACATAGAACCTGCCTCCGAGTGAGCCTTCGGACCTGCCAGCTTGATGAGAGCCTGGACAGCGGGTCTGCTCGGGCCTTCTTTCTTCTTTCACATAGAACCTACCTCCGAGTGAGCCTTCGGACCTGCCAGCTAGATGAGAACCTGGACAGCGGGTCTGCTCGGGGCCTTCTTTCTTCTTTCACATAGAACCTGCCTCCGAGTGAGCCTTCGGACCTGCCAGCTAGATGAGAGCCTGGACAGCGGGTCTGCTCGGGGCCTTCTTTCTTCTTTACATAGAACCAGCCTCCGAGTGAGCCTTCGGACCTGCCAGCTAGATGAGAGCCTGGACAGCGGGTCTGCTCGGGCCATTTTTGGAGCTTTCGGAGTTTTTTCCTACAAGCTGCAGTATCAATCTCAAACACATGTTAAACAAAAGATTCTTATTTCAAAACATTCTCCTTACATAGTTTCAGGGATAGAAACGTTTAAGATCGTCACCACTCCAGGTGTGGCTGAGAGGTTGGCCCTCCACATTCTGAAGGCGATACCCCCCAGACCTTAGTGCCTCTTCCACGACATAGGGACCTTCCCAGTTGGGGTTGAGTTTTCCCACCGCGGCGGATCTTCCGGCCGCGTCGACCTTCTTGAGCACCAGATCTCCCTTCTCGAATTGCTTGACCCTGACGTGCTTATCGAAGTACTTGGCCATCCGTCGCTTGACCTCTTCTTGGCGAATGGCTGCCAGGTCCCGAGCTTCTTCGATGAGGTCGAGGGAGATCTGCAACTCCATCTCATTTTCAGCTCTCCAACTTTCCTCTCTGCTTGCGGCGGCCTTTACCCTGGTGTCATAACTTCGAATTCTATGGGGATGACGGCCTCGCAGCCGTGAGAGAGCTTGAAAGGGGTCTCTCCTGTGGCGGTGTTGGGGGTAGTTCTTAGGGCCCACAAGACCGATGGAAGCTGTTCTACCCAATTGCCCTTCAGATTTTCCACCTTCTTCTTGAGCAGGTTCACAATGACCTTGTTTGCCGCCTCCACCTGCCCGTTGCTCCTGGGATGGTGAACGGATGCAAACCTGAGGTCTATCCCCAGCTGGCCACAGAAGCTGATGAATTCCTCGCTTGCGAACTGTGGACCATTATCCGTGACTATGGCCTGTGGAAGCCCATGTCGACAAATGATCTCCCCCCATACGAAGTTGCGGATTACCTGGGAGGTGACCTTAGCCAACGCCTTGACCTCCAACCACTTTGAGAAGTAGTCAATCATTACTAGGAGAAACCTTCTCTGCCCACTAGCCTGGGGGAGGGTCCTACCAGATCCATCCCCCATATGGCGAATGGCCAGGGTGCCGTGATACTCTTTAGCCTCTGAGCTGGCACGAGCTGAAGTGGGGCGAACATTTGGCACTTTTGGCACCTCTTGGCGAAGGCTGCCGCGTCCCTACTTAGGGTCGGCCAGAAGTACCCCTGCCTCACTATTCTTGCCTCCAACATCCTACTCCCCGAGTGACTGCCGCACTCGCCGGAGTGGACCTCTTCCAAGATCTTTGGGACCTCCTCCTCTGAAACGCATCGGGCCAGGAGGCCCGAGAGGGTCTTCCGATACAAGTCTCCCTCGTGGAGCACGTAGTAGGCGGACTTATATCGGAAGCGCCTCTGGTCCGGGACTTCCTCTGGAAACTTTCCTGTTGCAAGGAAGGTGACGAAGGGATCCTTCCAGGAGGCCGCTGCTCTACTTCCATGAGCTCTCCCTCTTCGATCGAAGGGCGGAATAGGTCCGTCAGGGTTCCCCCGGCCCGAGGACCGGATTTGGCCAACCGATCTGCCGAGGTGCTCTCCTCCCGCGGGACGTGCTGGATGGAGAAAGTTTTGAACGTTCCTACGAGACCTCTCACTTTGGCCAAGTACCTTATGAGCGCAGGCTCCCTTGTCTCGAACTCTCCCCTGATCTGAGAGGCTATTACCATGGAGTCGGTGAGGACCTCCACGTCATGGACACCGAGCTGTTGGCCAACCGTAGACCGGCGATCACCGCCTCATACTCCGCCTGGTTGTTGGTGATTGGGAAGTGTATCACTAGTGTCTGCTCGATCTTTACCCATTGGGGACTCTCCAACACAACCCCTCCTCCGAGTGAATTCTTGCCCGAAGCCCCGTCCACCAGCAGCTTCCACGGAACGTGACGCGGGGCTCCATCTTCCTTCATCTCGGCCATATAGTCTGCCATGAAATCAGCCACCACCTGCGCCTTCATGGATAATCGAGGGACAAAGGTAATGTTGAATTCACTTAGCTCTATCGACCATTTCGCGAGCCTTCCCGAGTGTTCCACTCCTTCGAAGATCTGGCGGAGAGGGTGGTCTGTCACCACTTGAATTGAATGGGCCTGAAAGTATGGCCTGAGCTTCCTTGCTGCGACGACCAGAGCAAAGGCCAACTTCTCCAAAATCGGGTATCTGAGCTCTGCTTCCCTCAGGACCCTGCTCACGTAGTAGATGGGCAGCTGCTTCTTGCCTTCCTCCCGAACCAGGACGGAGCTTACAGCCTCTGTCCCGACCCCGAGATATAGATATAGATCCTCCCCTTCTTTGGGACCTTGGAGCAGTGGAGCCTTGGTGAGTTGGCTTTTCAAGGCATGGAAGGCCTCCTCGCATTCTTTTGTCCATTCAAACTTCTGGTTACCTCGTAATGTTTTGAAAAGGGGGAGCATTTCTCCCCGGCTCGGGAGAGAAACCTGCTCAGCCCCGCGAGCCTTCCGGTCAAGCGCTGAACTTCCTTGGTGTTCCGCGGCGACCCCAGCTCCATTATGGCCTTCACCTTGTCCGGGTTAGGTTCTACCCCCCAAGGGGTGAGAAGATGCCCCAGGAATTTCCATTTACTGGCCCCGAACACACACTTCAGGGGGTTCAGGCGCATCTTGTACTTGCGTAGGGTGGCGAAGGTCTCCTCGAGGTCCTGGATGTGAGAGTTCACGCACTTGCTCTTCACCATAAGGTCATCCACGTAGACCTCCAGGTTCCTTCCCCTTTGCTCCCTAAATACCCGGTCCATCATCTTCTGGTAGGTTGCTCCTGCATTTTTCAACCCGAAGGGCATCATCTTATAGCAGTAGCATCCCTCCCTGGTGATGAACGAGACGTCTTTGACGTCTGGGGGGTGCATCCTGATCTGGTGATAACCTGAAAAAGCAACCAAAAAACTCATCACAGAAAAACCGACGGCTGAGTCAACCAGCGCGTCGATCCGAGGCAGGGGATAACAATCCTTAGGGCAGGCCTTATTTAAAAATGAAAAATCCACACACATACGCCAGCGGCCATCGGCCTTTTTACCATTACGACGTTGGAGACCCAGCCTGGGTACTGGATCTCCGATACAAAACCTGCTTCGAGGAGTTTTGCCACCTCCTCGCGGATGGTCCCTCGAGCTTGCTGGCGAAGGTCCTTCTCTTCTGCCGGATGGGACGGGCTTCTGGATCGAGGTTGAGGCGATGGCAAGCCACGTCCGCCTCGATGCCTGGCATATCAGCTGCGCTCCATGCGAAGACATCCACGTTCCTCTGGATGCACTCCAGCATCTCCGCCCTATCCTCCGAGCCGAGACCCCCGCTGATCCGCACCTCTTTCACCCTCCCTTCCTGGGTGAGGACCTCCATCTCCACCACCTCTTCTGCCGCCTCGAGCCGGACTGGATCTTCCCATTGGCCTTTGCTTTTCGCCCTTCTATCCGGGCCTCTTCCTCTATGACTCCTTCCGCCTCTGCCGGCACGACCTCCTGCTCCTCACGAGCGACCTCCATCAGCTCGACCTCCTGCTCCTCGCGAGCGACCTCCATATTCTCTTCTCGGGCATTGCCCTCTCCCCCTACCTCTCTCTTCTCCACTTCTTCTCCTGGCCCCTCCGGCCTTGCCATCTCCTCCTCCATCTTCTTAGCATCCGCCATCCAAGAGATGGTGTTGACGGCAGTCACATAGCACTGCCTCGCCACCTTAGCATCTCCTCGGATGCGGACCTGGACTCCTCCACTATGGAGCTTTAAGCACTGATGGTACGATGAGGGCACGCACCGGAAGGCGCTGATGAGGGGGCGTCCGAAAATGGCGTTATAGCTGCTCGGAGCGTCCATAATGACGAACCGACAGTTTCTTGGGACTCCTCCCAGCGTCACCTGGAGACCAACACCTCCCTCGACCTCCTTCCGCTCTCCTGAGAAACCAAACAGCGCGCCCGTCGGAGGCCTGCACCCTCTTCTTTTCCACCTCCAAGAATTCTGGGCAGGTGGCGGTCGCGTGACCTTCTTCCTGATGAAAGTCACAATAGGGCAACGCCACCCTGCCTCCTCTCCCTGCTCTTCCTCTTCCTCCTCTTGCTCCTCTGCCTCCTCTTCCCCGGCCTACTGCCATAGCTTGCTCCCTCGGGGGGTGAGGGGTCTGGGACCCTGCCTCCACCCCGGATTCATTCCTCCCGCTTCTCTTCCTTGGTACCCCTCTTCCTGACCTCTCGCCGGTTCTTCCTGGTGCCTCCAGCCCAACCTGTTGTTGGGCTCCTGATTCCTCCAATTCCGAGGCGGTCTTTCGAACCCGTGACCCCTGGGTTCATCCCGCCTTCTTCCTTCTTGCTGCCTCACCTCGGGCTCGCTCATTTTTGCCAATCTCCTGTAGAACTCTGGGTTGGCCGCCTCCCCTTCAATCTCTTCTGTTGCTCGCTCCATCAATTCTTCAAAGATGAAGGAGGTCTTCTTTTCAGGTCCATCTTGAAGAACCCGTCTCGTAACCCTACGATGAATGCCATCTGGAGGGCGAATCCCGGCACCTCCTGCACGAGGTGTACCTCCTCCTGGAACCTATCCACGTAATGTCCCAGGGACTCTCCCTCCCTCTGCCTGATCTTGAAGAGGGCCTCCGCATCCTTCTTTCTCTTTTTGACGTCGAGAAGCGAAGCCGAAAGCCTCGGCGCAGATCATCGAACGTGTAGATGGAACCCGCGGAAAGCTGGTGGAACCAGTCCCTTGCTTTCTCCTTCAGGGTGGTGCGAAGAGTCGGCATTGAAAAGCATCCGACATGGGAAGGATTGAGGTCATGTCCTCAAACCATTGCAGGTGCACGAGTGGATCCTCCTTGCCGGTGTAGTAGGACATCTCCGGCCCACGAAACCCCTCTGGCACTGGGGCCGATAGGATCATCTCGCAAAAGGGGCTCCCTTCCCCTGTTCGGCGAATGGTCTTCTCGCGCGGACCCAGCTCGCACACCTCAGCACTCGCCGGACTGCTGAACAGCTGCCGCCCCGGGAGATCTCGCGCACTTCCTTCTGCTGGCACCTCCTTCCCCGGCCGCTGCCCTGGTGCGTTCTCGCCGATCTGCAGGGGCGGAACCACGGGGACTGCCCGGGTCTCGCACTCGCTCCTTGCTGCGAGAACTGTCTGCAGGACCTCTCGCTTGAACTTCTCAAACATCTCCAGCCACTCTCCTGTCGCGGGTGGCTGCGAGTGACCTGAGTCAGAACCATTCCCCCCATCTCATGTCATCGAACCTAATTCAAGATTTTCCTTCACCGGCTACGGTCCACGCTCACCGCACCAAAAATGTTGAAACCTGCAACAGGTCTCCTGAGTTCGGACCCAATGGGGGTGTAGCCGATGCTTACTTATCCCTCACTAGACTCTCTTGACGGTGGATGTGAGAATACGAATAGACCCAAGGCTGGAGCGAGGAGGTCCCGCCACACACACCCGGAAGATCTTAGAGAGCTTCCCCTCCCAAACCAGAGCTCAACCGGGCACCTTGGAGGGCACTAGCAGCCGACCAAAAACTAGCCTGGAGGAGAGGATTCTCTCAAATCGGATCTCCTCCAAGGTGCCCTTAAGGGTCTATTTATAGGTTTTTCTAGCTGGTCTGCAAATAACATGAATCCGCCTTTTAATTTTACTAACAGCACCCCAAACTGGTCTGCTAACAGCCTAATTCCGCTGTTCCGAAGGGCTATTTGCAGCCCACCAGGGGTATTAGGGTCATTTTCTCCCTCAAATCATCCTGGGCGAGTGGTCCGTGAGGGCACCACTCGCTGGGCACCCGCCTTGCTGGGCGAGTACCCGCGCTTCCGGGCGAGTGGTCCGTGAGAGCACCACTCGCCTGACTCCTTCTCTTCTGCACCTTACCCCACCAAACTGGGGTACTTCCTCCTCCTAGCCGGGGCGAATGATCGGGCTGACCCAGGTCTCGCCATTTAACTTGAGGGGTCCACTCGGCGAATACGGGTTGTACAATGTCCTCCTCACTCCAGGCTCTCACTAGCTGGGTGGGTCGAATGATCCTCGGAAGGAAGAGCTCGCCATCGAGATGTCCTCCTCACTCCAGGCTCTCACTTGCTGGGTGGGTCGATATGCCTCGGGGGCGAGGTCCTGCCCCCCACGATGGATATTTGGGCTTGGACTTTTCTTTCCGAGGTTGTGCCAACCTCGCAAAGAGCGGGGATTGTGTACAACCCCCATATCCATCGAGAGGCCCAGCGTGAAGGGTCGCCGATGTACAACCCAGATATTCGCCGAGCACTCCCAAGTATCCGGGCGGAGAGGGGGGAGGGGGTCTCGACCCTCCCTCTCTCGCCCAGCAAGGAGGCGGAGAGGGGAAGGGGCAGCTCGCCCCCCCCCCCCCCCTCTCGCCCAGCAAGGAGGCGGAGAGGGGGAGGGGCAGCTCGCCCCCCCCCCCCCCCCTCTCGCCCAGCAAGGAGGCGAAGAGGGTGAGGGGCAGCTCGCCCCCCCCCCCCCCCTCTCGCCCAGCAAGGAGGCGGAGAGGGGGAGGGCAGCTCGCCCCCCCCCCCCCCCCCCTCTCGCCCAGCAAGGAGGCGAAGAGGGGGAGGGGCAGCTCGCCCCCCCCCCCCCCCCTCTCGCCCAACAAGGAGGCCGAGAGGGAGGGGCAGCTCGCCCCCCCCCCCTCTCGCCCAGCGAGGAGGCGGAGAGGGGGAGGGGCAGCTCGCCCCCCCCCCCCCCCTCCCTCGCCCAGCAAGGAGGCCGAGATGGGGAGGGGCAGCTCGCCCCCCCTCTCGCCCAGCGAGGACGCGAAGAGGGGGAGGGGCAGCTCGCCCCTCCCCCCCCCCCCCCCCCTCTCGCCCAGCAAGGAGGCCGAGAGGGGCAGGGGCAGCTCGCCCCCCCCCCCTCTCGCCCAGCGAGGAGGCGGAGAGGGAGAGGGGCAGCTCGCCCCCCCCCCCCCCCCTCTCGCCCAGCAAGGAGGCCGAGAGGGGGAGGGGCAGCTCTCGCCCCCCCCCCTCTCGCCCAGCGGGAGGTGGAGAGGGGGAGGGGCCAGCTCGCCCCCCCTCTCACCCAGCAAGGAGGCGGAGAGGGGGAGGGGAAGCTCGCCCCCCCCCCTCTCGCCCAGCAAGGAGGCGGAGAGTGGGAGGGGCAGCTCGCCCCCCCCCCCCCCCCCCCCCCCCCCCCCCCCCCCTCGCCCAGCAAGGAGGCCGAGAGGGGGAGGGGCAGCTCGCCCCCCCCCCCCCCCTCTCGCCCAGCAAGGAGGCGGAGAGGGGGAGGGTCAGCTCGCCCCCCCCCCCTCTCGCCCAGCAAGGAGGCGGAGAGGGGGAGGGGCAGCTCGCCCCCCCCCCCCCCCCCCCCCCCTCCTCCCAGCAAGGAGGCGGAGAGGGGGAGGGGCAGCTCGCCCCCCCCCCCCCCCCCCCCTCGCCCAGCAAGGAGGCCGAGAGGGGGAGGGGCAGCTCGCCCCCCCCCCTCTCGCCCAGCAAGGAGGCGGAGAGGGGGGGGGCAGCTCGCCCCCACCCCCCCCCCCCCCCCCCCCCCCTCTCGCCCAGCAAGGAGGCGGAGAGGGGGAGGGGCAGCTCGCCCCCCCCCCTCTCGCCCAGCAAGGAGGCGGAGAGGGGGAGGGGCAGCTCGCCCCCCCCCCCCCCTCGCCCAGGGTAGGCCCCTTCTCGTCCAGTTTTGGCTATTCGCAGTCCAGTGGTCTGCGTTTAGCGTTTCAGAACAGCGGGATTTGGCTATTTGCAGTCCAGTTTTGGCTATTCGCAGTCCAGATCCGAAAAACCTATAAATAGGACCAAGGGGGCACCATTTGAAAGGATCTCATTCCAAGGCCAGCTCTCTCCCCTCTCTCTCTCTAACAGATCTCTCCATAGGGGGGAGGAGAGGCTTCAGTGGTGCCCAAGCTTAGTAGTGGCTTGGGAGGGGAAGTTCCAAGGGGACTTCCGGGTACGTGGCGGGACCTCCCCACTAAGTTCTTGGTCCGTTTCCAAGTCCAAGTGCTCTTGTCTAGAGAGTTGGCTCGAGGGAAGTAGGTGTGAGACCACCCCTTTTAGGGACCCCGAACTCCACAGAGACCAAGTCTTGTTCACAAGATCTCGGTTTCAACAGACGGTACATTTTGGACTGGTCAGAGAGTAATAAGAACTTTCGATCGAGCTCTCCTGATGTTCAAAATCCTACACGCACCGCTCAACTCTCTCCAGTTCTCGCCGCTCTCGCCTCAGTCCTGCAAAAACCGCCTTCTTTCCATCCTTCCTCGGATTTCTTACTCTCTAAATAGAATAAGTGCTGGATCGGCCCCCTAACTCACAATACCAACTCCTCTCCTTGCTGGAGGCCGATTTTGGGAACCCTATACTCTAACAGAAGAAGGATTTGGGCACCTTCTATAGCAAAGTCCTAAATTCCTCCTTTCCTTCCCCGTTATAAGCAATTCTTCCTCCTTCCCTTCTCTCTTCGAGCCATTATAGGGTATAAATATCTAGATTTGTGGAAATTTGAAAGGAAAACATCAGTTTTGCCGTAGAAATTTTAGGTATGACATAAAAAATGAGAATTTCTTTGGCATTGTTAGAAATTAGGGTTTTTGTTCTAGAATTTCATTGGGATGACTATGTGGGTTTTATCTTTATGCTGAATTGGAACTTTTAACTCATACTTAAGAGCTTTAAAATCGTCAATTGCTTGACATATAAGTTACCCTTGAATATATTATGGTCGGTTGCATAGTAGAATAGTGAGGTAAATATATCAGAAAGGGGAATTGCAGTTTTTGGAGGGCTGTTTTTTACATAGAATGACTGCAATTTCAGATTTGGTCGTTATAAATCATGATTATCTATGTGTTTCTTTAATTTTTAGAGTTAATTGTTGTATAACTCGTAATTCGTCGAGATCAGACCACGCCCACCCGTGGGGAGTACAAAAGACCTCGCCCACCTGGGCGAGTGCAGAAGACCTCGCCCACCTGGGACGAGTCCAGAAGACCTCGCCCACCTGGGGCGAGTGCAGAAGACCTCGCCCACCTGGGGCGAGTGCAGAAGACCTCCCCCACCTGGGGCGAGTGCAGAAGACCTCGCCCACCTGGGGCGAGTGCAGAAGACCTCGCTCACCTGGGGCGAGTGCAGAACAACTCGCCCACCTGGGGCGAGTGCAGAAGAACTCGCCCACCTGGGGCGAGTGCAGAAGAACTCGCCCACCTGGGGCGAGTCCAGAGGATCTCGCCCACCTGGGGCGAGTGCAGAGGATCTCGCCCACCTGGGGAGAGTGCAGAGGATCTCGCCCACCTGGGGCGAGTGCAGAGGATCTCGCCCCCTGGGGCGAGTGCAGAGGATCTCGCCCACCTGGGGCGAGTACAAAAGATCTAGCTATCTGCAGTCCATTTCAGAAGGCGGGAGCAGCTATTCGCAGTCCATTGTGGATTTGTCTATAGATAGGACCCCAAGGCACAAGTAGAAGGCACCTTCACCCCTCTATGGTGGGCGAGTACATTGCTTGTCTCTCTTGTGCCGAGCTCATCATTAGTTTTAGGAGGGGAAGTTCCTATAGACTTCCGAGTATGTGGGGGACCGGGACTCCTCGCTGCAACATGCATGTCTTATTTCTAGGCAGTTCAGAGTTGTTCTTCATGCTCTCTAGCTTCTTATCACCTTGTCTCACGTGGGTCGATCACTAAACGAGTAGCCTTTGGTCACCCCTAAGTATCGAACAGTTGAACCGGTATCCGGGTTTCAACAAACAGGCAACTCCCGAGGAGCATGCTGATCAATCCCCCGCCAACTCACCTGCAAGAAACATGCCGCCAGTCGAGGAGGCCTTAGCTGCGCCAACAACACTCGTGGAGAAGTGCACACGCTTAATGGTGGAGCGTCAAGCCGAGGTGCTAACCTTGCTGAAAGATCTAGAGGTCTCCCGCGTCCCCAACCCGATCGCCGCCCCAGGAGGGCGACCACCGCTTATGCCGAACCGCGCCTTTCCGAAGTTGCTGACGGATTGGAAGACCCCACTGTGGACGAGCCATCTGATGCCGCCAGCTCCGCGCATCTCGCATTACCCGGTGGGCTTCCCGGGTAGACAAAGTGTCGACAAAGGAAGATGTCGCTCTGACCGACGAAAGACTCACTCGTGAGGAAGTGAGACGCATGATCGAAGAGGAATATGGGCATGAGGGGCACTGGGATATAAAGAGACTTCGGTCTTTTCCAACAAAGTGTTGGGTTATCCTCAAAGCAGACTCCGATCTTTTTCAACAAAGTGTCCAATATCCTCAAAGGAGACTCTGATCTTTTCCAACAAAGTGTTAAGATATCCTCAAAGAGTCTCCAGCCTTTTCAACAAAGTCTTTGTATATCCTCACAGGAGACTCCGGCCTTTTTCAGCAAAATGTTCAGATATCCTCAAATGAGACTTCGGCCTTTCCAACAAAGTGTTCATATATCCTAAGAGGAGACTCCAGCCTTTTCCCACAAAGTGAACGGACCTCGTGTCCTTCAACTTCACGATAAGAACGGACCCCGAGTCGTTCTACTTTCAACGCTAGAACAGACAAATGCCCTTCTGCGTCTCCTAAATGAACGGACCTTGTGTCCTTCTACTTCACGATAAGAACGGACTCGAGTCCTTCTACTCTTTAAGACAAAAGCAAGCCCTGAATCCTCTTATAGATTCCGTCCAGGACGAACCACGAGTCCTTCTGCGCCACTTAGCCAAAAACGGATACTGAGTCCCCTCGCACCATCCAGACAAGGGGGCAAACGTTCCTCTACACCGCGCTAAAGCCTCAGCCCCCGACACTAACTCTCGGAGGCGATCACTAACTCAGCGCGCATCATCAAACTCACATGCCCGGGCGCCCAGACCGCCCGGGGGGGGGGGGGGGGGGGGGGCATGTTCGACATTTTTAGAAAATTGGTGATCGGGGTGACAGGAATCAAGCAACGTCATTCGTCAACTCCAGATTCATTCAGGCGCAATTACGAGCATGTACCTTTCAAGAATGCTATAAAAGGCCCTCATGCCTTCAAGCCTTCATTTGAAGGGGAGCAATCCAAGAGACGAGAGAGAGCTCTGTGGTTTTCAGGCGAAAACATGAGACTTAGATCGTTCCTTCGCTCCGAATTTCCTCTGCTCGCTCTCAAGTCTGTTCGCGCTCAACGCTCACGTGGATGCATCAGCAGATGCAGGAGAAGACTTGGAAGAACACACTCGTGGACGCTCTCTCCAAAGCTCCATGGACTTAGTCATTTTCCTCCTTTTTCTGCTTTTAAAACTTGTAAACGGAGAGATGACATGTCACTCTTCAGGAAACTCAAACACTTGTAACCTTAAGGAACATAGTGAATTTTGGCGCTGCACCGTACCAGTCAAGTGATTTTTTACCATTTCCGGTTTTTCACGTTAAAATGCCCCATGTCATTGCTGGTTGGTTTACCTTTGACTGTTTGCACGGCCGGGCCAACTTGAAGCTAAGACGATCCGATTTTGTAGACCGACGAGGAAACCGGTCAACCCGCAACAACACCCGTGCTTCTAAATTGACGATGTGTCTTCACCGGTGCATCAACATTTACCACCAGAAGCACATTATAGTAAAATAATATCTATGCGTGCACCAACACTAACACCTCAAGTAAACACACATGCACCTTGTGATCTTCGCTCGTTCATTCACATGCTCTTCAGATTCGGCTATTGCCCCGTCTTCTTCATGGTACTCAACTTTTAGTCTTCATTTCAAATTTATTTTATTTGAATAATTATATGCATATGTATGGCTTGCAATCTTCCCTGCAATGAAAACACTTCATTTTCTTATTGCTCGCTTCTACATTGATGCTAGTACGGTAAATACGTATAAATTCCGTCCTGAACGCCGCTTTCTGGACTCCTCTCCTGATCTCCTTTCTAACGTTGCGTTCCCCTCTTTCTCTGGTTTCCCTCCTGACGAGCGCGAACAACAACGAGCACCTTCTTCGAGCCGGCGAACAACGACAAGCTGCTTCTTCCAGCGCGAACAACGACTAGTTGTTGCCTCCTGATAATGCTACCGACGGTGATGTTGTTGCCTCCCGATAATGCTACCGGCCAGGGGCGGATCCAGAAATTTTGACTAGGGGGGGCCAAATCAAAAGGTGAAGCAATTTTTTTTTAATATAGTGTATTAAATATAAAATCAAAGCGGGTTGGTTGAAGTGGAGAGGCGCGTCAAGGATCTTATGTGATCGTAAAGTACCATTAAAACTTAAAGGCAAGTTTTATCGTACTGCAATTAGACCAGCGATGCTCTATGGTTCTGAGTGAATTGTGTACATGAGCAAAAAATGGGAGTTGCGGAGATGAGAATGCTTAGGTGTATGTGTGGACACACGAGACTGGTTAAAATTAGGAATGAATGTATCAGGGATAAGACAGGAGTAGCACCAATTGCAGAGAAGATGCGAGAAGCTCGACTAAGATGGTAGAATCTCGACAAAGGATCCATATAGCCAACCCACTATATTGGGATAAAGGCTTGAGTGTTGTTGTTGTTTGTAATGTATTAATATAAAAATACATTTTTGATAAAAAAAAAACCTTTATTTTTAATAAACAAAAATGACAAACAATCATATAGATGTTATTTCAATATACAAATTACAATTACAAAGAAATTGATCAAACAATAATGAATTTGTTGCAATAAAAAAAACTGAGCATAGAGAAATCAACAAAGCTGATGACCTGAGCTTTATTAAATTTCCTAATATACCTGATTATGCTTGTAACAAGTAGTTCTACAAGGCCAGCAGAACAGGGGTTGGTGGAGCTATAATGGGTCGCGGTGGTAGTGCGTCCGTGATAGAAAAATGCGGGCCGATTGGTGGGTTGACATGATTCCCCAAAAGGAGTTCAGCTCGATGGAACGAGCAGCAGACAACTCATAAAGAAACGACAGCTCTTCCCCGTGCGTCAGCAAGAACGACACACGCGAGTGATTGAGCGGATTCGATCAGCAAGGATCTCGTGAGTAGCGAGCATGAGTCGCTGGGCGCCGAAAGGGAGATTAATGGAGGCTTCAGCTGTGGCTGGGGACGACAGGACCACGACAGGATGAGAACAGAATGACGAGCGTTGTTGCTTTCCCTTGACAAATAAATGTGTCATTTACCAAATGGATGTTTTCGTCGACGAAGATAAGGATCGTGGAGGCCAAGAGATGGCAGATGCAGGGAACGAACACGTCGGCCATGCTGGGAGGCGTCGACGTTCTTGTTGTAAATGACGCAAATGTTTTTGTGATCGTCTACTGACGTAGAGGCCGCTGCACGCTTGCGGGAATCGAAGCAGAGCGGATCAAAATGACAGTGACTTCGTAGAAGGGGGGGTCAATCATCGTTTTCCTCTCGTAAAAAAAAACAAAAATCTCCATCTTCTCGGAGACATTTCTCACTCATTCGGATACCGTTTCTGACGTGTAAGTAGTCAAAATTTATTGGCTCGTCGAGAGGAA
>JAWHQI010002858.1:11759-22918 GCA_033032865.1 Dactylorhiza incarnata | reverse complement strand
ATATCATTATATTATTTTGACCAAGAGCAACAGATTCCGATCTGAATTGAGCTATAAAAGAATAGGAGTTGTTTTAGAATGTTGAAGTAACATTGAAAACGAACGATCAAGGTCTGATGCAGCAGTTGAATAACAAAATTAGGTGTGGCTGTATAACTTGAAAGTATAAACTCTGTACAAAGGCATTGCCTATGCACAAACCAAACAGACACATCACATAGCTTAACATGGCATGCAAAACTTTGTGTACAATAATTGAACTATCAAGTGTGGAGTGACCAAATCCAACATCAGAGACCAAAAACAACAGATTGGAACAAGAAAAAAAAATAGGAAGCCTGGACTAAACGCAGTAAAAATATATGAGCATTCCTACTTACTACCAAAACAAGAGAATGTCGAAGGTTGCATTGAAACTTCTTGAATTAAGCATTTTCTCACAGACACACATAACTAATTAGGCCAAAAGATGTTGACACTTGGTGTACATAAGTAAAACCAGTAAACAAAAGCACATATCTCATTCAAAGAAGTCCTTACACCCGCATCTAAAACCACACTGTTGTCATCATCAGCTCATTAGCCCCCTGCTTATTGCGCTTGCCTCGAAGGTCTGGAAGACCTATGGGAACGTGAGACAGGGCACTATCAATCCACGAGTCACAAATGCTAGTGTGTGTTTAAACATAGTCTTGCACACTTTTCTCTTTGTCCCATTGATGGTGAGAAAATACTCCCTGCTACAGCTTTTTTCTCCCTTGGATCCTGAACAGCAAACTTCCTTTTGGGTCTGGATACACTCACTGCATTTGAGATGAAAGTCCACTGCTTTTCATGACTCTTGAGTGACCAGAAGTGGTAGAAGACAATGTGTCTCTCAGCTGCTGTTGCTCTTGGATGTTGACACCGCTTGCATTTGGAGTGACAGGGATTCTTGAGATGGCGTGCTTTGCGAACTTGACCAGAGATGGACCGATGCTCTTTCCCCGAATTCAAAGCAATCTTGGCAGCATGAATTTTCAGACGAGATGGGTACAGTAATTGGGAGGTACCACCCCCACAAGCACTTTGCTTTTCACCACAGTCCAGTTGATTGAGAGACGCACTACTTGTTGAAGAAAAACATGGTTCAGCTCCAACACCAGAAGCATCACCTCCCCAACCAGTCTCGATATTGGACAATTGTTGTTGCCTTCTGCAAGAACATAAATCACGTATTGAAGAACATAGTGCAGTAACACTTGATTTTTAAAAAAAATGGCGTATTGAAGGATACATACCTTCACTGACACTTGTTTTACTGTCATCACCAAGGCAGGGCTGAGTACGACTTGTAAACTTTACTAAGTCTGAAGCTTCGAAAACATCGTCCCACCAATGGGCTGCTGGTGTGGTGGGAATGCAACAATAGGAAATTAAAACCAGCTCAGGAAAATCACATCTCGACATGACAAACAACTTGCAAACTGACCCATTGCGATACTCACAGCATATGCTATCATGCAGGTTGATACCAGTGTATGTTTTGAAAGTCGGAGAAGAGTTCGACGTGCGACCCTCTGGGGCTACTCCCACCCTCCTCGGCAAATTGTGAGACATGATCTCCAGTCAGACTTCAGAAAACCAGCTGCTCGTTTTCTGAAAAGCAAGGAATTGGATTCTGAATAGGCATATGAAAGGTTAAGGTAAAATGGGTTCGGCCTTCGTCTTCAACCCACTGACACTAGCTGCGGTGGAAAGAATAGATGACAGTTTCCGTAATCAACGAGAGACAAGTTCAATCCATATAAAACAAAATCTAATAATAATAAAGTAAATGGATATCTTTCATGTTTACGTTTACAATCGTCGGCTGCTCTTCGTTCGTAGACGCTGCGATATCAACAACTAATGGCACCAAGCCGGGCTAAAACGGATGCGGGCGAAAAGCGCTAAATTTCTACCTTTGACACAATTATTTTCAATATAAATCTAAATAAAACTGTTTTGATCGAGGCCAATCTGCGTCTTTGACGCCAACTTCGTTGTGCTTTAGGCTCACTGCCGATTGCTTCGCAGACGTTATTCGCACCCGACATCACTAACAAACGCCAACTATTGAAAGTCGATAAATCGAAAACGATCAACACAGAAATGCAAGTCATAAAGTGGAGCAGAAATAATTATAAGACCTCTTTTGGCGACTCACAACTCGTTGTTAATTATTTCATATTAGGTAAACACTTCTCAACTTCATCAGCGGCAGTTGGCAACAGTTGCGCCTTGTAACGGCCTCCTCCCCCCTCCCCCTCATTCGCTTGTTCTTGTTCAAACCTGCTCCGACCCAACGGTTCCCAGATCTGATTGGAAAACGAATTTACCTGTTTTAATTGAAGTACTGAGAAGATCTAAATCAATGTATATTTATGGATTGGGCGCTTAACGTACTCGGGTCGTTGTTTCGACTTTGGATTGATTTGTGACAAGTTAGGAGAGGTGAGTTGCTTAGTCCTACGAATCCCAACCCTTCTCATCCACCTGTCTTTCAGAGTATCCATAATTATTTATTTTCTTTTCGACTGATTTCAGTTGGGCCAGTTCTCCAATTCATATTGCCAACGATTTTTGGAAAGCGTGGAAGGTTTCAACTCGTCAGCCGTTGAGGTTAAGGTCCCCGACATCGTCCCTGGCTGGCAGTTTGAAACACCACATATATTCTACTCACCGTCCAAAGCTAAGTAACCACTCAATATTTAACTCTCCTTATTCTGTTTCCATGCCCTTGGACTATCCTTCTGTCTCTTCTTTATATACTTCGCCCTCTTTGTGACTCAGAGTGCCAGTTTATACTCTCTTTACTTTTAGCCCATGTCATGTTGCTCTAAAGTGCCCTCTTCTTCTATGAAACTGCCATTGAACCTACCATGTGTGCCAATGTCTCTTTGAATTTGCTATTATGATCCTGTGTCTTTGGTTGATTTAAACGTATCTGTCTATTGTATCCATTGAGTGCTTGTTCGGCCACTGCTGTCTTGTCTATTTCTGCGAATGGGTGTCTTTGGGGATTTGGAATTTTTCTTATCGTACTGTGTATGTGTCTGTCTATTTCTTCTATTAAAAGTGTTCCTTTGTGCTGGTCTCGATGGTGAGTTGGTTGCCTTGTACAGTGTACTTTCATTACTGATCTGATTATTTGTATGTGCGTTTGGTGATCTTGTCTCCCTTATGAAGTGCTTTCATTTGTCTCTGCTTCGTTGAATCGTTTCTTGATTGGTGTGCCTGTCCCACTTTTGATGTTTCCGTATTTGTCGATTGTAATTTGCTATTGAATGCCCTTATTTATGTCAAAGTTAAAGTGTTTCTGCTCCTTGTTCTACTGTTGGCTGTTTTAACCATGTTTGCCTTGTGAGTGATTTTAACTGCACCTTGCTCCTGTCGACTGTGTCAATATTGTACTTGCTCTGTATCTGCTTTACATTGCTGTTTTTTGACTTTGACAGGTCTGTTACCTTTTTCCCAGTGCAGGTTTTCTTTTTGGTTTCTTTATGAGGGATGGCGTTGTTTAAATGTGATAATTCCCTGTGTGCATTATTGGTGTTGTATTTCGCTATGATGGTTTCTGAAATCTGGCCCATAAAGTTTGTACCTTTTGAAACATTTGCCATAACGTACTTGTGCCTGAAGTGACTCTCTGTTCTTCCTGACTGTTTTTTTTCTTTTTCTGTATTCTGTGCGTGTAAAATGGTTGCTTTAGTATAATAATTCTTGAAGTGTTGTTTATTCCGTCCTTATTTTTTCTGAATTCGGTCCTGTCCTGTTGCCATGATATCATTCTAGTGTCTGTTTGAAATGTGAACTATGATGCTTCAGTGTTCTTTGCCCTGACTGTTTTCTTTCTGCTTCTTATGTGGGATGTAGTTGTTTTAAATGTGATAATTCTGTACTTCTTGAACATTTCTTGTTGTTTTTCACAATGATGGTTTTCGAAATCTGTCCTGTAAAGTTGAATCGTCTCCTGTCTCATGTGATTGGTGTGCCTGTTGCACTTTTGACCTTTCTGTGTTTGTCTTTTGTGAGTTTGGTTATCAATGCCCTTGTTTGCCTTGTATGAACATTTCTGTCTGTCTTGACTGCCACATGCAATGTTTGCGCTTTGATCACTTGTTTCACTGTGCTAATGTCTTTCATGATAATGCTTCATCGTATTGCTACCTACTGCCCTTGTATGAGTGAGTGCTTATGCCGCTTGTATTTTTGAAAGTGTCACATGGCCATTATTATTCCACTGTGCTTCTGTTAGCTATAAGTTTCTTACTCGTTTTCTTTTTGAAATGTAGTTTTCTGTTATGTACTTGTATTGCCATCAGTCCTTCTTCCTGTCTTCCTCATTCTCTTCCCACTCTGACTTAAGTCTGCTCTCTGTTGCTGTCTTTGCATATTGGCTCGTGTGAAATGTGTGGATCTTGTTTCATGAATGTGTGGTAAAAATTGTATTACCTGCTCTGTATAACATGGTTTGTTTTGATTGAAGTTTACCTGCTCAGTGGTGTTTTGTTCTTTTAGTGTTGCATATATTTTTTCTCCTGTCTGTGCCCCCTCTGTGCTCTGTCAAACTGTGATAAATGCTAATGTGCATGGGTATGTTATCTGGCTGAGTGCTAATTCTGTCTTGTGTTTGTCATGTTTGCAATGCTTTCTTCGCCATGTTTTGAACTCTGTTACTGTGATGCTTGTGTTTGGTTTATCTTATTGTGCCGAATGAATGATTTATGCCTCCTTGTGATCATGCTCTGCTAATTATGATACTGCTGTCTTGTATTGTCATTTTGTCTTCTGGAATAGTTTATTGTTTATGTCTGATGGTTGCTTAATTTTTGCTGACTCAGAACTGTCCCACACTGCTGCCTGAGTTCTGTTGACCTTTGAATAATGCAGTAATAGATGTGTGTCTGCTAAATTTACGAGTGGTATTTTGCTCCTTGATTCTGGGCAGCTTCTCTGCCCCTTCCTACTGTTTTCATTTGTCTGTACTGTTGTCTGGAAGAGTTTGCCTTGATCGTGTACTTGTTCTCACCCAGCACCATTATGACTGAATTTGTCCTTTGTTACCGGTTTACTCGTCTTGTTAAGTTCAGTTGATTGCTTCTTCCTGTCCATGTTTGTGTTTGAATCCCCTCAACCCCCTTATGTCCACTCTGTAAATGACTCCTTGTGCTGTTCACCTGCTCCAATATCCATGCCATATTTCTCCTTCCGGTACTGATTTTATTTACCCTGTTTGCTTTGTATTCGTTTCTTCTTGTACTGCTGTCATTTGCACCTGGTTGACTGACTTCTATGTTCATGTTATGTCTAGTTGATGGAACGGTGCCTGCCAAATGCTCTTTATTTCACTTCCGTTATTTTTCAAAAAGTTTGCCTATCTTATGAAGTGCTTTGCTAATGGTCTTTTTCTT
This sequence comes from Dactylorhiza incarnata, assembly GCA_033032865.1. Classification (NCBI taxonomy): domain Eukaryota; kingdom Viridiplantae; phylum Streptophyta; class Magnoliopsida; order Asparagales; family Orchidaceae; genus Dactylorhiza; species Dactylorhiza incarnata. The sequence goes on along the minus strand of JAWHQI010002858.1, from coordinate 17,483 downwards.
ATGTGAGTCACTCATTTAAATTTCTTATTATTATCGATGATTTAACTTTGTGGATTTGTTGTTCGGATAGTGTACTTGTCTCGTGACATTGAGTGCTTCCATTCTATTGACTGTTACTCTGCTCAGTGTATTTGCTCTGTTTTGCTTTGAGGGACCATTTTTCACAAATTGCAAATGTTGTGTCGACATAACTGCTCTCTAGGCCATTGTCCTGCCTTCACTCTTTTTGGACCTGCATTTGTTTTGATGTTGCATGTTCGTATTGCATGTGTGTGCCCATGTAAATAAGTCGGCCCTCACCAGTGTTTAATTATTTTTTGTCTTACCAGTTGCTTTGGCTTCTTATAAGTAATTTTGTCTTTCTTCATCTTCTGTGAATAATTGCCCTTTATGGGTCTTGTCTGTGTTTCCTGCTTTGCTCTTTGTTTTAAATTGAGGTCTTCCAAATGCCACGGTTATTTTGTGTTATTTTGTGTTAATAGTTTTGACCTGAATGTGCCTTTTCAAATACTGTTGTGCTTTCCTCCTCTTGTATCTTAATTTCTTATCTTTGTATTCTGAAACTCCATGTCTATCTTACATTTTAGTTTCTCCTTCCTTGTCTTTTAGTCCTTGTCGAATGCATTGTTTACACTTCCTGTGAACTGTGATTGCTCTTGTGTATTGTTAATATGAAAGTGTTGTGTACTTTGCCTTGATATGTGCCCTTGATTTCCACTTCCTGCCCCTTCAATGTTGACACTTTTGCTGGTCAGTTTTTCTTGTTGTTTCAAGGTATGTCTCCTGGAGGTCATCCTCTCATCCAACCCCAACTTTGTCGAAGTGGAAGGATGGAAAGTTTATGGGAGCTAGGAGCATGCAGCAGCAGCAGTTCTTCAGTAGGAAGTCAATTTATCTGCATTTATATGTAAGTATATCATAGATTGTTTTATTTGAAATCATAATTCTATTTTTATGCCTTTAATTAAATTTATCTTATCTGATGGGTGAGTTATCAAGATGTTTCCCTCTTGCCACCAGCCATCTAGGATCAATTGCATGAGATGAAAAGAGATTCATTACATCTGATGTCCTTGGGAGTTGTGTCCAGGTTTGTTGGATTTTTATAATCAACATTTCCAATTAGTTTCTATGATACCTTTGCCTGTTTCTAATTCCTAATTCTAATATTGTGTCAGGTTTCCTCCATGCCGTGTGAGCCAAAAGGAGAGGTCACTATGGGTTGGATTCTATACTGGAGTTATGATGTCAACTGTTCAGATCTGCCCTACACCACGTGAAGGTTGTTGTAATCTGCATTTTTATGTATCACGTTTTTTTTATTTTTTTTGTAAAAAACAAAAAAACAAGGCTGATTATTTGAACGGTTTGGCTTTATTTTAATTGTTTCTCTCTGCTACCAGGATTCTCGATCTTGTTGGTATCCGTACATCTACATTTGCTGAATTGATCCTGAAGCTTTACCGGCATCATTAAATATTGCAAGCTGGAAGTGTGGTTTCATCGGAACCTCTGCAATTGGATTTGGAAGACGACTAGGTGCCACATCTTAAACTTTTCGCATGGGCGTAACAGGATGAATGCCAAAGTGGCAATGATCATTTGTGGTTGTAACAATAATAAGACTCCCAGTTTTGTAATTCAAACCTTCAATTGCATTAAAATATTTTTGCCATTACAGTTCTTGTTGTATATGCATACTAGGGAAGATTGCTGGAGGAGAAGGTCATTGATGTACACAAGAGGAACATTATTTCAACAAATCGTACAAAATTTTATTTTGACAAAGGGGTAGCACTAAAATTGATAAGTTTCACTTTCCCAATCAGTATCACAACACAGTGGAGTAAGGTTACTATCCCTTATATTCTATTATCAGGAGAACACATTTGCGACAAAGTTCTCACAATTACGAGTACCAAAATGTACTCCAGAAATTATATTGAGTCATGAATGATCTTGAATTGTTTCTGAAATTGAACGACACCCACTAGTATACATCCTTGCAGTAATGCTAATCACATCTTAAAACAGTTGTGTGAACCCAACACACATGATGCACCTTCATACAATCAATACTATATCGTTGACAATCTCAATACCAGACTCCAAGGAAATGTACTTGCAAATAAGCATGACACAGGGAGACAAGACTGAAAATGAATTCCATAAAGAATTTAGGTAATCATGCTCAAAATGTTGAGCTGTTAATTATAATGCAAAGAATAAGAAATGTCTCAATAGGATGAACCATTTGCCAAAACTCCAGGTACAAATTATAAGACGGTACCTCACATTCTAATTTTACACTCCAACACACACATGATAGCGGTACATTGAGACCTCATGGACGGGATCAAAGTTTCCAAAGAAAAAATAATAAAAGATGTCGAAGAAAAATCATTTTGGATATAATTGAAAGTTACTTTTCATATTTTACATGGGTCAGTCGCAGTGAAATTTTAATTGAAACTTTGCAACAGAATTGTTTGTGAAGTTGAATGACGGCACCTCTTTTACACACAGAGTTTCCAGCAACTGTGGCAACACCAGTTGGAAAATCATTCATAATAACAAATTTAGAATTCAACCAGAAAAGCAAAACAAGACTCTCCATCAAATTCATTACATTGTCTTCAGATTAGTAGACCAGAAATACTGCTCAAAATAGAAATGAACTAAGATCATCTTGGCCAGTTAATCCACCCCAAATGAAACCAGCAAAAAATTTAAATACGAAGGAAACAGAACATGTCTGGGTTACATCTAGTTGGCAATGTTAAGTAAAATGAGCCATAGCTTTGAAACAAGTGATCTCCAACTACAAGTCATATGCAAGAAATCCTAAACCTATATATAACTATGCATAGCTGTATGACATGGTGTGCAACATTGTTTACTGAATTTAAGAGACTTTCACAACAAAGTTTGTTGTGCAGTTAATTTAAAATTACAGAGCCTGTGCTGGGCCTTGATGTTTTACAGCAACTACGGCAACACCAGTTGGAAAATCAATCATATACAAAACAAGAAATAGCATTATCAATCAAGCCCTTTTAATACTGACCTGAATAGACATATTTCAAGTAAAATCATCAATATGGCATTTAAAGCAATTAAAGACAATAGAGATCATTTACAAATCCCAGCCCCAAACTCACAAAGATAACGCCAACCACAAATTATCAGACCTGAGGCTACCGATTATGTACAAACTCTGTCGCTCCTCACCTAACAGGGGGAAAATAGAAAAAAGATGGATTGTTGATCATCTGAATATTGGAGATGCTTTGCCATTAAATGAAAATGCTAAATCCAATTGCAGGAACAGAGATTGCAATCAAAGTCTTACTGCAATTATTTGGTACAAAAAATAACATAAGAAAAAAATTGAAAGACCACTAAGACAAGCTTCCATGATAAAGGATATGCAATACACTTCCTTGATAAATCAGCTCATAATTCTTATTCAGAAATAATTAATTATCAAAGATAGTGGATGAAAAATAATGTCACACAGCCTTTTAACAAAAATTACAGTACACACTGAAACCTGAGAAACAGAACTGTCTCCATTCAGAACAAACTGTTGTTACACCAAAATGGTTTTGATACACCAAATGACACTCAACAACATATGAGTTTGATATTTAAATTGCAAAAGATCACATACATTTTCAACAAAGAACAACTATAATTGTGAATAGGACCATTTTTCAGATAGATGCTAGAAATAATTAACAAGTTAAATTGCCCTCACAAATCCAGTCAGTAATAGAAACGAGGCATGCTTGAATTCTTTCTCACGTTGCTCTCTTACATATTTTTTAAGTGATTTTGTAGATATTAAGGGGGGTTGACACAATTTTCAAGAAAAGAGCTCAAATGAAGGGAAAATAATTTTTACAGGAAAGTGGTACATTGAAGAGTGGGAATGTTTTCTGAGCTGAGTCAGAACCTTCTTCCTTGGTATTAAAACAATATCAGAAGGCACAACTTGTCATGGAAAAGTTGATTTCCGAAGTGAAAGCGCATCACTGTTGAAGTTCTAATTTTGAAATCTGCATGCAGAGTCTGAGCGGCAACAGCAGCCTGAGAAATATGGGCCTGGGTTTGTTTCAACCTTTTCCAGGTGACTACAAATTGACGCAGGATTATTTTGAAATGTTGTAAAACAGAGTTTTTAAAATTAATTTTGAAGGTCAGTTTAACAGAGTCAGGAGGTCCTGGCCAGCAGGGAAGCGAGACAGACCAAAAGTTTGACAACGCAACATAAGCACATGTTCAGAAGCATTAATCTTCATGACTATCTCTGGCCACGTTGAACAAAAAATACTGAACATCAGAACAATATGATACCCCTTGAGACACTGATACAATCCAATCTGGTTTAAATTTTATACTTTGCCCTGTTATATTTTAAGGAAATAGCTGTGATCACTCAAATGAAACAGCCACTACCAAAAACCTTCAAAAACAAAATAGTTTGTTCGAATATGGAGATATGGACTACACAGACACAGATGATGAGAGAAAAATGTCACTGTGAAAGCAGCCAGCCCAAGCTGAGCCCAAGCCAAGCCGTTGGTCATGGATTAGGAAGGAGGATAGAATGCCTGAAGCGGTCACGAAGTGTTGTCATCTCATTTTTAACTTGTTCCAGGACTAGACGATCCAGCTCCAGAGTGGTTCGATTGTCTTTGAAGAACCCTGAGAACAGAAAACGTTACAAATAAAAATATTTCCTAGAAACAAAGAATCATATTTTAGAAACCAAACAAGAACAATGAAACCAACCTTATGGTGAAGTTGTCGAAGTTATCAATGTCACTAGATGGAGTACACTTGGGGAAATACATGACACTCATACGAACAGATTCAGCATTCCCCTTGCGGCACCCTGCAAAAAGAGACAGAATGAATCCATTCGTTGGTTGTTAACTTTCAAACAGAAATTGTACACTCCAAATGAATGTGATGCAAATATGGCAGCTTCTGACTAACCAAATAATATCTTTATGAATACATATTAAATGATCATGCATATGATCTTGCATGTAAGGGAAAATAAATCAAACCTAAGTATTTCTTCAGTTCCAGAACAGTGAAAAATTCGCAATGAGCGAACCTAACCTAAGATAGATATTTGTAGGTGGAGCCCGTATTCGGAACAATTACCACTATTCTGATTAATGGTAGGCAGAACTAGAAACACGAACTCAACAATGCGCAGTGGCAAAGTAACTGCCGGCGACCCGATCAAACGGCATGTGTGATATCAAATATTAAGAAACTACCTTCTCTCCGAGCAGCCGGCTGCCCAGCCCAGGCCGAGCGTTGTTGATGTTTCGCCAGTGCCACCCGCTCAAGTGGTTCCACAAGTGCCCACCACAGGAACATAGAGCGCGCTGAGGGGCACCACCTGCTGTAGCGGTTCGAAAAGAAGGGTTGCCTACATCGCGGCGGACCCTGCCTGCGAGGCGCTGCATGGGTTGCCTACCTGCAAGGCGGTGGAGGCTCCGGCAGCGCTGTCTGATGCCTCGATACCCATTGGCGAGTAGTTGGCGAATTGACGACGCGTATCTCGGGATGGCGTGTTGGAGCGGAGGTGTCCCTTCATGATCTGCTGCCATATCGCTCAATAAAACGTGACCAGCTTGACCTGCGGCTACACCTGAAACAGAGAGGTTGTGAAAAGCATCGCAGAAATGTCACGAGTGAGGG
>JAWHQI010002857.1:0-22943 GCA_033032865.1 Dactylorhiza incarnata | reverse complement strand
CCCCCCCCCCCCCCCCCCCCCCCCCCCCCCCCCCCCCCCCCCCCCCCCCCCCCCCCCCCCCCCCCCCCCCACCCCCCCCCCCCCCCCCCCCCCCCCCCCCCCCCCCCCCCCACCCCCCCCCCCCCCCCCACCCCCCCCCCCCCCCCCCCCCCCCCCCACCCCCCCCCCCCCCCCCCCCCCCCCCCCCCCCCCCCCCCCCCCCCCCCCCCCCCCCCCCCCCCCCCCCCCCCCCCCCCCCCCCCCCCCCCCCCCCCCCCCCCCCCCCCCCCCCCCCCCCCCCCCCCCCCCCCCCACCCCCCCCCCCCCCCACCCCCCCCCACCCCCCCCCCCCCCCCCCCCCCCCCCCCCCCCCCCCCCCCCCCCCCCCCCCCCCCCCCCCCCCCCCCCCCCCCCCCCCCCCCCCCCCCCCCCCCCCCCCCCCCCCCCCCCCCCCCCCCCCCCCCCCCCCCCCCCCCCCCCCCCCCCCCCCCCCCCCCCCCCCCCCCCCCCCCCCCCCCCCCCCCCCCCCCCCCCCCCCCCCCCCCCCCCCCCCCCCCCCCCCCCCCCCCCCCCCCCCCCCCCCCCCCCACCCCCCCCCCCCCCCCCCCCCCCCCCCCCCCCCCCCCCCCCCCCCCCCCCCCCCCCCCCCCCGTGGATCACCGTGACCCGTCCTTTGGCTCCTACGTCAGTTCGGTCCTCGCAGATGTCATCGTCCACTACTGCTCCAGGTGGAACTTCTTCAATCCGCACCGGCGGCTGCTGTTGTGTCTGACCTCTCGCCTCTCTCACCTCCAAGAACTCTGGGCAGGTAGTTGTTGCATGCCCCTCTGCTTGGTGGTAGTCGCAGTATGGCACCGCCCTTCCCCCCCTTCTCCTACGGGCTGGGATGTCTCTTGCTTCGACTCCTCCTCCTCTTCGAATCGCCATAGCTTGAGCTGGTGGGGGTAGGAGCTGCCTAGGGACCTGCCTCCAAGGAGGAGGGTTGGGCCTCCCTTGGCCTCCGTAGAAGTTTCCCCCTCCTTGGGAGAAACCCCTCCCTTGCTCCTGACCCCTCCTGGGGTCCCTGGTACCCTTGACCCCTCTGCTCTTCCATCCTCCTTCCTTCCTGCTGCCTGAGGCCACCTTGCTCTCTTGGCTCGGCCTCCACCAACTTTGCCAACTTCTTTTGCCATCCCCGGGTTTGCCGCCTCGGTGGCTACCTCCTTTGCAGCTTTTTTCCATCAGGTCCTCAAAGGACAAGGGAGGCTTCCTAGTTAGGCGCATTTTGAAAAAGGCTCTCTCGTAGCCCTACTGTGAAAGCCATCTGGAGGGCATACCCTGGCACCTCCTGGATGTTCAGGATCTCCTCCTGGAATCTGTCCCATGTACTGGGCCAACGTCTCCTCGTGCCTCTGCTTGATCAGGAAAATGGACTCAGCATTCTTCTTCCTCTTCTTGGATGTGGAGAAGCGTAGCTGGAAACTTCGTCCCAAGTCCTCGAAGTTGTAAATGGAGCCAACCGGAAGATGGTGGAACCAGTCCCTGGCTTGTCCTTCAGGGTGGTGGCGAAGAGACGACACTTGAACGCGTCGTCATGGGCCTGATGGAGACGGTATCCTCGAACCACTGCAGGTGCTGGACGGGATCATCCTTCCCGATATAGAAAGTCATGTTGGGCTCCTTGAAGCCTTCCGGGATGGGAGCGAGATGATCAGCTCGCTAAAGGGTGACCCCCCCACTCGCCGGCTTCGCGAGCTCACTTGCGCGACTCCTGCTCCGGGCGAGACCCCACTCACGGGCTAGGAAAAAGCACTCGCCCGGAGAGGTCTCGCTCGGCGCTCTCAGTCACTGGTTCCTTGCCTGGCCGACCCCCTGGGGCAACCTCTCCTGACCCCCCCTGAGCGAGCACTCCTTGCGACCCAGAAGGTGGTGTCTGGGGGGAGGGAGCTGAGCCGTCACCTCCCCTGGTGATGCCTTGGAGCAGCTCCATGATTCCCTGATGGCCGTCATGAACTCTCCCCTTCCTACCACCTCACTTGGGATGTGAGACCCCCTCATCGTCTCCTCCTCCGAGGTCTCCTGCCATGAGATTTGGTTCAAGAACTTCTGTGCTGACCACTCTCCACGCTCACCGCACCAAAAATGTTGAAACCGAAAACTCGGTCTCCGTGGAGTTCGGTGGGTCCCAAAAAAGGGGTGGTCTCACACCTACTTCTCTCGAGCCAACTCTCTAGATAAGAGCACTTGGACTTGGAAAGGACCCTAGGCTACAGCGAGGAGGTCCCACCTCACACCCGGAAGACCTGAGAGATCTTCCCCTCCCTAGCCAATGCTGAACCAGAAGCACCAAAGGAGAGCTCTAAGGGAAGAAGAAGATCCAAAATTTGGAAATCTAGAAGTCCCCCTCCTTTGGTGCCCCTTAGGGTCTATTTATAGGTTTTCCAAGTTGGGCTGTAAATAGCCAAAACTGATCTGCCAGATTACCAAAATACCCTCGGATCTGGACTGCGAATAGCCAAAACTGGACTGCAATAGCCAAATCCCGCTGTTCTGGGATACTAAACGCAGACCAACCCCCCTTCCTCTGGAACTGGGCTGAGAGGGGTTACCTCGCGGAGCTCGGCGAGCCTCTTCGCTGGGGTGGGGCGAGACCAAGGGTCTCTTCCCCCTTACCAGGGTCGGGGGCGAGAGAGGGGGTCGGCCCCCCTCCTCCTCTCGCCCCTAGCTGGGCGCGGGGCGAGGGGGGGGGGGGGGGCACCCGCCCCTCCTCCTCTCGCCCCTAGCTGGCGCTGAGGGCGAGAGGGGGGCACCCGCCCTCCTCCTCTTGCCCCTAGCTGGGCGCGCGGGCGAGAGGGGGGGCACCCCTCCCCTCCTCCTTTCGCCCCTAGCTTGGCGAGGGCTGAGAGGGGGGGCGCTCGCCCCACCTCCTCTCGCCCCTAGCTGGGCGCGGGCGAGAGGGGGGCGCCCGCCCCTCCTCCTCTCGCCCCTAGCTGGGCGCGGGCGAGAGGGGGGGCACCCGCCCCTCCTCCTCTCGCCCCTAGCTGGGCGAGGGCGAGAGGGAGGGCACCCGCCCCTCCTCCTCTCGCCCCTAGCTCGGCGCGGGTGAGAGGGGGGGCACCCGCCCCTCCTCCTCTCGCCCCTAGCTGGGCGCGGGCGAGAGGGGGGGCACCCGCCCCTCCTCCTCTCGCCCCTAGCTGGGCGAGGGCGAGAGGGGGGGGGGGGGGGGGGGCGCCCGCCCCTCCTCCTCTCGCCCCCTCACTTGCCTCTTACTCCAGCTGGGTGAGCAGGAGGTTTCTGCCTCTACCGCTCTCCCTCCTTTCTCCCTGGCTTGGATCATACCATAGACGTGGCCCGGATGCACTCTTGGGTCCTGGGAAACCTACTCGGCGGATATAGGGTTGTACAGACACGTCTCGGTGGCCCTCCACGCTGGGCCTCACTCGATGGATATGGGGGTTTGTACATGTTGTTTTTATTGTCTTGTGCTTCTCTCCTTCGTGATTCTTATGAATCAAGTCTCGCCACGTATACCTCACATGTAAAGAGGAAACTGTTGTCAATTTTCAAGTGCATTATCCTGTCTTCCCATTGTCATAGTGTTGCGACACTTATGGAAAGTTGCAAAGCATTATGCTTTATTTGCTTCACCCCAACCCTCTCAAATTTTTAACATCTTTCTCATGTGATGGATTTTTACTCCTAGTTTCTTGTTGAAGTTTTCAGGATATGATAGTAGTAGGTAAAGGGACAATATTATGCTAAGATGGGCACTTGAAAGCTTTCTTGTATTATCTTGAAGAAGATTTGAGCCAGTGCTGAAGTTTGGAGAGAGAACATTTGACAATATTCTGCTTTTAATTTCAAGACATTTGACCTTATTTATAATTTCTAGTGAGGGAAGCGAAGGGTCGCGTGTTAATTGTTTGATTATATCAGATTGAATTGTTGTGATCAATTCATTTTATATTTATGAATTTTTGAACAGATAGTTAGGCATCGTCGTATCTTTATGAAGAAATCGTAGAGTCATTTCGACGATACATTCTGTTATTACGCCACTATCATTTTGTAGACAAAATGATATTGTCTTGTATTACTCTTTTGCATAATCATTGTGTTGTGTGTCAGCGACAACATCATTCTTGTATGCTTCCTTAAGGATGTTTTGTTAATTTAGTGACATAAGATTATACATTAGTTATGGTGCTTAGTGCCTTTTTATATGAACTTTATTGACTTGTTATTAGCTTGACTATTCTCATAATTAAGTTAATATCAATACTATGTTAGCACAAGTTCAACATGTATAAGGAAGTAATTACATGAACAAATATATCACAAACTTTATCAAGATTTTATAGATAAGCCAAATGTTATTAAAATAGAGTTACAACAACATTTGCTTTTAGCTATCACATATGCTTTAGCTATCACATGTGCCTGTATTACTTCAACAATTTCTCTGCATCTTTCTCCTTCCTTTGAATCTTCAGCTCTTGCCTTTCAAATAGGAGAATGGCTTAGGGATGTATCTATCAGGAATGGAAGGGGGCATTATCCGGCAGTGTTCTTTCTTGTGATGTTGTCTATACAAAGTTCTCATGGCTTGTGCTTGTCCCAATCACTTGAAGGGTAGTGTCTGGATATGTCTGTGCCACTTTCCCTAAAGTTTCTCCATGTAGTCCCATACTATATCTTGTGACCTTGGGCTTAAAAAGTTAAGGCTTGGATCACTAGGACCTCGTTCACCCATTTTACGTTTGAGAGGCATTTCTTCATCTATCATTATGGCCTTCCTTTTCTGACTTGATTCACCAATCCACTGTAGTATTTCCTTAGTGCTTTGATCCAATTTGGTGTTTAGAGCTTAATGAGTGAATTCATTTGAGTTGATGCATCTGGTTATGATCAACTTTTGATTATTAGCAATTTTTGTTGTCAACCACCTAACTCCACTTTCCAGATTCTCACCAGCCTATTGACTTTGTTGTAATGAGGTGTCCACTCTTTCACTAAGGGATTGTAATGCATTCATATACTGTCAACAACTTTTCCTGCCCTCACGAACCAGTTGGTGATCTGAGTATTGATATGATCAATTTCTACTCTTATCTCATTCATCTGAGCTGACATGTCATCTCTGATTCCCCTGACTGCCCTGTCCACACAATCTTGATAGCTTTTTATTTCCTCAGTTTGCAAATCCTTTATTTGTTCAATCAAGGAGCTTGAAGCTTGCTCATGAGATGTGGTGTAGATGTTCTTGTAAGATCTTGCTTCTTCTCAGTTGCTTTCCCTTCCAGGTCGTCACCCTTACTAGCCATGATCTCATCATTAAGAGGATTAGTAGGGAATTCTGTCTTTAATGAGCATTTCCAATTTCTTTTTGCAGTCTCTTTGTCTGGAATCAGGATGAAATCAGTATATATATTCTTCAGCTCAAGTCTTCCATTCTCAAGAGCAGTATCTTCTCCATCTACCATGCAACCTCCTAGGTTTTATTGGACAACAGACTCATTATGAGTAGCTTCCTCAACCTCATGAGCAGGAATTCATTTTGAGACTCACCCTCAACAACAACCATATTCTTGACATGCAACACTGTCTCTTGGGCTGAGAGCTCAGTATGAGTCTCCCCCTCAACTGTTGCACTATTCTTTCTAGCAGACAAGTCTTCAGGTGTTGGCAAGGCAGCAACCAGAGTCTCTGCATGTGATTTTAGATCTGGTATGCACTTTCTTTCTTGCAGATGAGCTGTCCTCACTTTCAGTGACCTTCATCCATTTCTTTGCACTTTTTAGGATAACTTTCTCCCATCTCTCCAGAATATTCAAGTCAATCTTCTTCATATGATGGATGGGTGATCCCATCTTTTCATTTAGCTGAAGAGAGTTGATGAGGTATACAGAAAGGATTCTTCCAAAGTTTGGCGCTTGAAGGCTTCCCTGGATCTTTTTGAAGAGTAACCGAGCCCAGTCAGTTGTTTCTTGTATTGAATTATTCTTGTCATTATTTCAAACATGTCCTTGGATATTCTGTCGTAAGATCCAGGTTTGCATATTAAAGCTTTGCCAACGATATCTGACAGGAGCTTCCTCTTATATTGAAGTCAACCTTTTTCAAGGTACAATGTAATTACCCTGTGTGGTTGCACCACTTCTTTACAGTCAATAGATCTTCCTCCGAGATCTCTTCCTCTGAAAATCTAAGCATACAGAGTGCCTTGGAAATTACTTTTACCTTCACTCTTAATAAGGTATTTCCAACCCTATTCTTGATGGCATTTCCAGAAGTGCTCATCTTGGGTTTCGACATAGAATTCCAGAAGTTCTCTATACATGACAGCAATTAGAGCTGAGAGCACGTATTCCAGTCCAACAACTTCAATTCTTTCAATTGCTGACTTTATCTACTAATTGGCGTTGATGAACCCGCTGCGCACCAGCTCACATACAGTATTGCAGGTGTCATCATTCTCGATGGGTGCCATTTCCTTGAATTGTCGAGTTTCAAGGGGTTTGACATCGGGAGAGATCGAGAACTCGTCGTGATGGCTTAAGAAATGTAGGTTTGTACTCTATTTCTAAATGTTGGAAATTGTATTCACAATTTACCTTGATTTGTGAGAAGTCACCCTTAAACTAAGATTGAATTGCTTTTGTATTTTGATATGCCTTTTCTAGTATTGTCTTGCAAATTATCATTGCTAAGTGTAAATCAATGTCAGGTCACAATGGGTCTGCAAACACAGTTTCATACAATGTAATTCCTCATTATATGAAACATGGTGATGACTCATGTGTGATCTCTCTATTGGGGTACACTTCATTTTCAATACTATTGAAGACTTTGGAGTGCGGTTGCAGCAAGTGTTCAAGAGAAGAAAGAAAATTTTCTGAAAACAAATTCTCTAAGGATATGTCTCGAGAGATCATGCATGTCTCGAGCGTTCTGGCATGTCTCGAGAGGCAAGTTCTTTGGATCTCGGTATTTCTGTTCTTGATGACTCGAGAGATCAAGCATGTCTCGAGAGTCTTTAAGACCGAAATCTTTGTAATGTCTCGAGAGATCATCGAGTTCTCGAGACATCCCTTTCCTGCTCTCTTTGTTTCATATCTCGAGAGATCCATTAGTTCTCGAGAGATCCCTTATGTCTCGAGAATTCTGTCCGTTAATTTCTATCTCTTTTCTTGTTCTTGACGGATCGTAATCGCTCCTTCCCGATCCTAACGGCTATATTGAGTGCGTTTTAAGTCGATTTAACCCTTAATCATTGCCCTCTATATATAGGATTGCTCTTGGGTTGTTTACAACAAGTTTTTCGAATCATTCTAAACCCTAATTTCTCTCCCGATCAAAAAGAACGAGAAAAGCGCTGCCTCGCTGTCACCTACGATTGAAGATCGATCTACTCATTTGAGTTGCTGATTTCTATCAAAGAAGGATTCGATCGATCCGTGTTCTGATTCTACAACCTCTATTTGGATCGTTTCGGATTGCCAAAGACAGATTTGAAGGATCGTTGTTCTTCCTCATCGTTCTCAAAGCCATTCAAGAAGAAGGAAGAAAACGCCTCTGTTATTCAGATCTGGTATCTTATTGTTCAAAATCTTTTATCATCTATTGTAGGAGTTGTTATCTCCGAGCTGTAGGAGAGGTTGTTCTCCGAGTTGTAGGAGAAGTTTTTTCTCCGAGTTGTAAGAGAGGTTCTCTCTGAGTTTGTAGGAGTTTGACTCCAAGTTTGTAGGATCATTCTGATCCGAGATTTAGTGAGTAGTCAAGTCTAGCTGTGGTGCTAGATTGGCGAGGCCGGCAGTGGAGTACCCAAGTACGGGGAACCACTATAATTTCTTGGTGTTATCTGTGGCTGTGATCTATTTTGTGTGCTGTGCTTTACGTTTAATTTTTAATCCGCAAAAGACGTAAGAGATCACCTATTCACCCCCCTCTAGGTGATTTAGGTAGGCAACTAGATACTTCAATTGGTATCAGAGGGTCGCTGTTCGTTGCTAGGTTAACACCTGAACAGGGTCCATCCTTCTAGTTGCTAGCAAGCCATGGTTTAGAGTCAAGGAATCCTCTTGAAACTGCCCATCTGCACTAAGGCCAACATTCCTATGTGGAAGGAAAGAGTCCGTTTTTATATGGAAGCTGCAGATCCCAGAATCTTCCAAGTCGTGGAAGAAGGTCCCATGTGCCAATGACCGCTTCGTCAACAAATCCTACTGTTCAGATATCTAAGAAAATGATGGATTTGACTAAGGATGAGATAGCTCTTGTTGCTCTTGACAAGAAGGCTAAGAACATAATTGCTAGTGCAGTGGACGACTCCATGTTGCAAAACTTAATCCACTGCAAGTCAGCCAAAGAGATGTGGACATCCTTAATTGTTCTAATGGAAGGTACTGACGAGGTAAGAGAAGATAGAAGGTCTCTACTTAATCAAGAGTACGAGGCGTTTAAGCAGAATAAGAAGGAGTGCATTGCTGATGCGTACGAAAGATTCTTCAAGATAGTCAATGGTTTGAGGAACTACGACAGGGAGTTCACAAACGGTGAACTAAATGAAAAATTCTTGCGCTCCCTAACGAAAGACTGGGATAGCAAGATTGTTGCTATTAGAGAGTTTGGAAAACTGACAAGTCTAGAACCTCAAAATCTATTCGGGAAGCTGTTATCTCATGAACTGCAAAAGAACATCCGAAAGTCTGAAGAGGATGTAAATCGAGCTTCAAGCAAAGAAAGAACCTTAGCCTTGAAGGCAGAGAGTTCAAAGAAGAGCAAAGCAATGATACCGATCAGAGAAAAAGAATCTGATAATGAAGAAGAATCGGAAGCCAGATCCTCCTGTTCCGAACTGTCTGATGGGGAGTTCTCTTTGATTTCCCGTCAGTTTAAGAAACTGCTGAACAAACGAAGGCACATGAACAACAAGCCGTCTTCCTCGGATCATAAACATTCTCGTCGTGATGGCGACTATCACAGGAAGGGCTCAAGCAATAATGACAGGAATAAATCAAAGAGAACTCTAAGGAATCTCATTACACTGCTGCAAAGCGAATTTTGAGATACCTTAAAGGCACACCAAATCTTGGCTTATGGTACCCAAGAAGTAATGATAGCGAACTAATTGGTTTTTCAGATGCAGACTTTGCAGGTAGCAAAGACGACAGAAAAAGCACTTCCGGGACGTGCCAATTCCTCGGAAGGAGACTTATTTCCTGGAGTAGCAAGAAGAAGAATTGTGTTGCAATATCAACCGCCGAGTCGGAATACATTTCTGCTGGCAGTTGTTGCGCATAACTTCTATGGATAAAGAATCAACTTCAAGACTACAACATGAAGATCAAAGACATTCCTATGTTTTGCGACTCTTCCAGTGCAATTGCTATCGCAAATAATCCAGGCTCTCACAGTCGGACTAAGCACATCGAGCTACGATATCACTTTATCCGGGAGCATGTGGAGATGGGTGACATAAATCTGAGTTATGTTCCCACGGACAAGCAAGTTGCAGACATATTCACGAAGCCACTGGATGAGACTAAGTTCTCTTTCTTCAATACGGAACTTGGAATGCTCAACATGGAGTAATGATCAAATCAAGCAAAACCATGAAGACATGAAGATTACAAAAATTCAGAACTTTTCCTGAAAACTTCAGGCTTATATCTCGAGAACTACATGTTGTCTCGGGAACTTTCTTTTTTCTCGAAACATAAATCACTTTAAGTCTCGACAACATCCAAAGAACTTCTGGGATTTCTCGAGACAGGCTGGTTTTCTCGAGACAAGTTCAAGATCTCGAGATATGGTGATGTCTCGAGATACGGGTTATCACTCGAGACATCAATGAAGGAAATAACTTGCTGAAACTCCTGAGTTCTCGAGACATAGTTTTTTTTTGAACTCCAAACGTCAGGTACGCGCTGTTTCCTTTTGTATTTTCTTCAAAATGACACTTTAACGTCAAATCAAAATCATATATATATATAAGAAATCGAAAACTTGATGTTCACGAAATCCATTTCCGAGACTTCCCCGACCTTTCGACTTTCTCTCGAGCGGCGACAGTCTGCGACAGGTCTCTGTGGTTCGGTGGTTCTCGGTGGTTCTCGACTATTCATCTTCTCCGTTCAACAGTTCTCTACCTCTTGCTTCAATGGCGCCTTCTCCTCATCCAAAGATTGGCGTCGGCAATGAAGTCGTTCGCTCAGGTATCGCCGGTTTATCCGATGACTTCAAGAATCTGTTTTTCTTGCTTGATGCCGCCGGTCTTGCTTTCGTTCTTGAGCATCCTTGCCGGGTGCTGTTTGATGAGGTTGAAGAGTTCTTTATCAATGTGAAGCCTATCAATGAAGGGAGAATGTTGGTTTCTTTCGTCAAGGGCATTAAGATAAAAATCTCACCTAAGACCCTCGTGAGGTACTTGCATTTATCTGAGCTTGATACTGAAGAAGTGCTAGATGACAATGACTGGTTGAGAACAGCAAGGTACTGTGGTCTGGATTCAGATTTTTCTGCAGTTAAGAGGCATAAGATGAATGATGCAGGGAAGCTCCTGGTGGACATTATCTTAAAGGTTCTATTCTACAAGACAGGCACACAAGGGCATGTGTCTGAAGAGACTTTCTATTGATGGTTGGAATTGTGTCAGGGAAAAAGAGAGATTGGGGCACAATCTTATTCTCCAATATCAAGGCTTGCATTAATTCTCCAAAATTTGCCCGGATCATCTCATTGTTCCTGAATCAGTTCAACCCAGCTATCTTTGACATGTCCAAAGGTACAGTTCTCCATCATCTTAAGAAGATCAATGTCCTCTCCATGCAGAGATGGGACATTCGAATCAAGAAGCCGGGAATGGCCAGTGCTACTTCTGAGGGGGAGACTCATCAGTCTGCAGTTGCAAGTGAAGCAGAAATTCCAATTCCATCTTCTGAAGGTCAGGTACCCAAAGTTACATCTTCTCCTCCTCCTCCACGGATTCACTCTAAAGCTTCAGGTCGAGCCAAGCTACCAATCCGTTCCAAAGCTAAAGGTCAGCCCTCATCAGCTCCAACAGAACTCATTCCATTAGTGACACAGTCAGATCCTTCAGATTCTATTTCATCACCCTCTCATGTTCACATTCCAGATTCAGTTCCATCACCACCACCTCCTTCTCCATCAGTTATTAAAGCAGAAACTTCTTTAGCAAATGAGATAGTTTCAGCTGTCCTAAAGAATATTCAACAAGAAATATCTGAAGTGCACAGTCCCAGTGGCCAAAAGGCAGGGTCTGGTGCTGATTTTGTTTTTGAAGACGATGGTGCTGATTCAGTTCATGAATTAACACCTCCCCTAGTACATGTTGAGGGGGAGTCAGAGTTAGATACAACCAAGAATGCTCCCGATGAGCCAGGTTGTGAAGAAGAAAATGTGGTTCATTCTCTTGAGATTGAAGAGCTCCCTGATGTTGTTCCTGCTGCTGCCCCTGCTGTTACTCTTCCTTCTTCTCATCCTTCCCCTCCAATCCTTGATGCAGATTCTCTTCTGGGAAAGATTGAAGCTATGCTCAAGAAGTAGAGTGAACAATTTGAGAACTCTTTGACAACTGTTCACAAGAAGATTGCCTCAGTTGAAAGTGATCTTGGTAGGGAGTTAGCTAAAATCAAATCCAATTATGAAAATCTCTCTGAATTGATGAGCCTAGGGAGAAAGCAAATTGAACATGCAACTGAAGGTATAGGCACAGTGTTGGCTCAGACTGTTACAATGACAAAGCTTCAAGACTCAATGTCTGACAAGGCTGAAGCAAATACATTCAGGATTGTTGATGAAGTCGGAAACTTCAAAGATGATACTCTCCAAACCCTATCTGTAGAAGTCAGAAAGGGGGAGGACATTATAATGGAAAGAATGACAGATTTAGTGGAAATCTCTGTGTCAGCTATTCAAAGCTCATGGAAATCACAGTTTGATCAGTTCTCTTCCAGGGTGCTGAAGCAAATTGCTGATATTAATGCTTATTCTTCAAAACAGCAACGTGGCTTCATAATCAAATTTTTCCTGAGTTAGAAATTGATCCAGATGTTCCTGTTCCTCAGTTTTCTCCAAGGCCAGAAGAACTACTTGGGAAGGCTCCTTTAGTGAAGATCAATCAGATAGGGCTGGGACCAAAAGAAAAAGAAAACATGGTGAAGGTCCCTCTGCGAGTAGATCTGTTTCGAGTTCTAGCTCTGCAGGCCATAGCAAAGCTCATGTTGAGAAGGTTCTACCAGGAATCTGGAGCCCAGTCTCAAAAGACATAATTCTTGAATCCTATAAGTTAGTCCATGAAGGCAAAATGAATAGATCTGAATGCTACAACTCACTTGAATGGGAAAAACATGAGACAGCTCAAAGGAAGAGAAGAATTCATTTCAGGGCATTTGGTTATAATAATTTTGATGCTCCGGATCCACCTCCGTTTTTCCATCCCAAGCCTTATGTTTATTTCTCCAGAAAAGAAGAAAAGAGGAAAAGGAGTTCTTGAAGGATAATGTTGATGCTGACAAGACATGTTTTGCTTTGTTTCTGATTTTGTGAACATCAAGTCTTCTTAACATTCAATTTAGACATATATATATATAATTGTTGATTTGATGTTCTCTACTTGTTCATTTTCATATCATTGTGTAGTGTAGCATATTTATTCTATATTGCTGTAATTCAACTTAGTATATAGGGTTCTGACTTCTACAAATAGGGGGAGATTGTTGGAAATTGTATTCACAATTACCTTGATTTGTGAGAAGTCACCCTTAAACTAAGATTGAATTGCTTTTGTATTTGATATGCTTTTCTAGTATTGTCTTGCAGATTATCATTGCTAAGTGTAAATCAATGTCAGGTCACAATGGGTCTGCAAACACAGTTTCATACAATGTAATTCCTCATTATATGAAACATGGTGATGACTCATGTGTGATCTCTCTATTGGGGTACACTTCATTTTCAAGACTATTGAAGACTTTGGAGTGCGGTTGCAGCAAGTGTTCAAGAGAAGAAAAGAAAATTTTCTGAAAACAAGTTCTCTAAGGATATGTCTCGAGAGATCATGCATGTCTCGAGAGTTCTGGCATGTCTCGAGTGGCAAGTTCTTTGGATCTCGGTATTTCTGTTCTTGATGACTCGAGAGATCAAGCATATCTCGAGAGTCTTTAAGACCGGAATCTTTGTAATGTCTCGAGAGATCATCGAGTTCTCGAGACATCCTTTCCCGCTCTCTTTGTTTCATATCTCGAGAGATCCATTAGTTCTCGAGAGATCCCTTATGTCTCGAGAATTCTGTCCGTTAATTTCTATTCTCTTTTCTCTGTTCTTGACGGATCGTAATCGCTCCTTCCCGATCCTAACGGCTATATTGAGTGCGTTAAGGTCGATTTAACCCTTAATCATTAACCTCTATATATAGGATTGCTCTTGGGTTGTTTACAACAAGTTTTTCGAATCATTCTAAACCCTAATTCTCTCCCGATCAAAAAGAACGAGAAAAACGCCGCCTCGCTATCGCCTACGATTGAAGATCGATCTACTCATTTGAGTTGCTGATTTCTATCAAAGAAGGATTCGATCGATCCGTGTTCTGATTCTACAACCTCTATTTGGATCGTTTCGGATTGCCAAAGACAGATTTGAAGGATCGTTGTTCTTCCTCATCGTTCTCAAAAGCCATTCAAGAAGAAGGAAGAAAACGCCTCTGTTATTCAGATCTGGTATCTTATTGTTCAAAATCTTTTATCATCTATTGTAGGAGTTGTTATCTCCGAGCTGTAGGAGAGGTTGTTCTCCAAGTTGTAGGAGAAGTTTTTCTCCGAGTTGTAAGAGAGGTTCTCTCTGAGTTTGTAGGAGTTTGACTCCGAGTTTGTAGGATCATTCTGATCCGAGATTTAGTGAGTAGTCAAGTCTAGCTGTGGTGCTAGATTGGCGAGGCCGGCAGTGGAGTACCCAAGTACGGGGAACCACTATAATTTCTTGGTGTTATCTGTGGCTGTGATCTATTTTGTGTGCTGTGCTTTACGTTTAATTTTTAATTCCGCAAAAGACGTAGAGATCACCTATTCACCCCCTCTAGGTGATTTAGGTAGGCAACTAGATACTTCACTAAACATGTGACTTATTTATATATGTCTTACTTTAGAATGTGAAGGGGGCGTACCTAGATTGGAGGACTAGTAGTATTGATTTAGAATCGATGGTTGTGATTGTAAGATCCAATATATTTGTTGAAGGTAATATATTTATATTTTTGATGAGTTTCTTCTTAATCCAGACTTATGCTTGAATCCTCTATTGTCCAGTGGCCACATTTAATTTTGGTTGGCCATTGGACAAACCTGCAAGACTAGGATGAATATTCCTTGGCAACCCAAATGAGTTTGGTTCCTAGGTTCTTGTTAGCACTAACTACTGGAACTCTAGCAACTAAACCACTGAGTGGCTTCTCATACCTTGCTCTAGACACTGTTGGGTTGAACCAGCAGTCTATAACAAAGTGCCCAACCTTACCACAACACCAACATTCAAATCTATTATACCTTCTTCTCTGAGTCATCTTCTGAATGGAGGGAAGGTGACTGGAAGAGCATGCTGCTTTACAGTATGCATTTCTACTAGCCATATGGATGTGCATTGACTTGGGAGTTGGTTGCACAGTCACTAATTTTACTGTAGGAATTGGCCTTTGAGGTAAGGCTTTTTTCCTTCTCTTTGGGTGATGGTGCATGTGGAGAAACACCCTTTTGGAAGACAGTTCTAGATTGAGAAGTCTCTCAAATTTCCTTATTATTGCATAGCCCTCCTTTATATTGAGTGGCGAAGCTATCTATAGTAGAGAGAAAAGTTTTGGGCTTATAGAAGCTAGCCACATACATTCTTTCTACAACAAGCTTGTTCTCTAGAGATTTGATTGTCCTATCCCGAGCTTTAGACCTCTTCTGAAGTAGGATAAGCTCATTGGACAATCTAGTCACCTCCTTGGTGTTCTCATCAATTTGAGATCTGAATGGCTTGAGGATTCTTATTTCCTCAACTTGAGATTTGACCAATTTCTTGCTCCTTTTAAAAGCCGCCAAGAGAATACCATATTGTTCCATTAGATCAGTATGGTCCTCATTGTTGCATGATGAGCAGTTTTCTGCATCATCTTCAGATGATGAGCATTCATCTAATGCACTCTTGGTCTTTTCAAATAAATCAGATAATGAAGATGTGTGTGGAGTGCATACCTGAGCAGGATGTGAGCCATCTTAATCTTCTTCCTTAGATAGGGCAATAAGCCCATAGAACTCTTCATCCTCAGATTCACACTCTGATAGAGTGAGAGGCGTTCTTATCCCTCTTCTAGCCATATATCGGCCTTCATTCTTAGATTCACTGTCTGAGAGAGTAATGGGTGCTTTGATTCATTTTACACTTAGCTCTATAAATGTTTCTTCTTTAGATTAAGAGGAGCAACAACTGCTTTCACTTAGAGATCTGAACATTTTGATATTAGATCTTCTTACCTTATTCATGGAGCTTTAAACCCCTTTTATGGTGATAACTTGGCACACCAAGGGAAGATCTGTTCAAGATGTTAAGCTTTCTTTGAACAACTACCTCCTATTCCACGTGTTAGTTTAGGATGTTGTCTAATCAGCTAGAGGGGGTGTGGGGGGGTGAATATGTATTTTAAATATTTTAATATTCTTTTTGCTATTGACTATTCTAAATTGGGGATATGTATACTTAGAGCACACCACAAAAACACACAGTAATTTATAGTGGTTCCCCTAGACAAAATGTCTAGAGTACTCCACTGTCCCACTAGGCCTATCAAG
Organism: Dactylorhiza incarnata; assembly: GCA_033032865.1. Taxonomy (NCBI): domain Eukaryota; kingdom Viridiplantae; phylum Streptophyta; class Magnoliopsida; order Asparagales; family Orchidaceae; genus Dactylorhiza; species Dactylorhiza incarnata. Next base: position 7,140 of record JAWHQI010002857.1, on the reverse strand, counting down.
CTATGTGATAGAGTCGGCAATCTCCACCAAATCATAGATCTTCTCCACAGATCTTACAGCTCAGGCACTACAAGCCTTACATATTAGATCCTTCCAGGATCCTACCTCAGGTTCCAGGAACCTTACAACTCAGGCACACTAGGCCTTACAACTCAGATCTATCTCAGATCCTACCTCAGGTTCTCACAGAACCCTACAACTCAGACTTATAAAAGTCCTACAGAGAATATTTAATGAACAAGAATGAAGAACACTTCACAAAGTAAAGAAACAATTGGAGAGTTATTTTGAAGCCAGATGTTGATGGCCTTTGGACTTGAAGAGAAAACTATAAAGATCTTATCTTGTAGAACACTAGCTTCTTTCAATCCTTTCTTCAATCTGGAACACAACTTGACAGTCGATGTTGCTTAACTGAGACTTGGAGAACAGAAAGAAAGAGTATTGTTCACGAGAGATTGTTCCTTCTTCACATAGTCATTTTTACTGTTTGATTGATTTTATTCTTCAATATTTTAAATTAGGGCAGACATTATTCCCTTTTATACGATTGGGGGACCTTCTAACGGTCTACTCAGAGGACCTTTAAGTGTCAAAGGCCCATTCCTTAACGACATCCATTGATTGGATCATCAAGCGGCGACAATAAATGCAGACAACACATTACAAAAAATCTCGGTCTGTCTCGACGATATAAGTACCATCTCGACGACAGAGCTTGCCGTCTCTGCGATTCATCTTAGACTTGGACAAATCTTTAAGTCTTCTGATGTCTTTCTTCAGAGAAAGATATATCTACGATGAGGAATAACTTAGCTACACTTGCAGTCACGACGACATGAAGTCTTGTCGTCGATATCGTCGAGATCATCTTGACTTCTCGTTGATATTGTCGAGATCATCCAGACGACACTGAACACTTCAACTGCAACCTTTCTCCACAAATCCTGACTTAGTCTTCTCGACGACACTGCTTCTTTATGATGATATGTCATCTTAGCCAGATACTCTTTACTTAAGATTTCTGAAGTACTTCATCACGTAAGACTTCTCAACAATTTTGTCGAGTGATACTTGTTGACACGATGATACCATGACTTGGATGGTTCTTCTTGTTCTCACAGTGATATCATTATGCGTACTTTGTTGACACAATGATATCGTCGTGTTATCCATATTGTCACGACGCTTAATGACATAATCCTTATGTTGACCTCTATGAGTAGCCTCAACAATATATACATACTTATTCAACGATATGGCCAATATCTATGCAATAAGCCTTGATCCTTTACGAGTCTTCTTAACGATATTGCCATATGATACTCATTGTTACAATGATATCGCCGTATGTGTCTTGTTGACACGATGATATTTGCCTTAGATATCTTTGCTCTATCCTTATACATTGTGCTTAGTGTGTATGATATTCTAACCCGCTCATGTCACATTAAATGCACATGAAATACAAATTGTACTTATCATTGACCTGAGCACTTCTTCAAATCAGGAATATTGCTGGGCAATGTTCCCAATAGTATCTATAAACTTTGCATATTGCATCCTATTCTCTACATAGTTCTCATTAATTCCTATTGCATAAACTCACCTCTACCCACTTTTGGCACTATCAAGAAGTGGGAGAAAAAATTTGCATAAATTTAATAATTTTGGGGGAGTACAATAAAAATTCATAGAAAACATCTATGTAGGGGAGTATTCATAGGAGGTGCATACTTTACTCTTTGCCCGATTATGAAAATCCTTCACTAAATGGACCCAACTTAATCTCATAATTATACACTCATCCCTACCCACTTTTGCAACAACAAAAGGTGGAGAATAAATTGAGAAATCTAGTAGAAAAGATATTTAGGGGGAGTAAATTATAAGGGAACACTTATGTAGGGGGAGTACTCGTATATGAAGAGTATGCATTATTGCATTAAAATCTATCACGCTTCATACTTGTTATTCATGCATATCTTTTACTGCACATTTCTATAAACACAAGTCTAATCTTAAATTCACAAATTTCTCACACAAGTATTTGTTATTATCAAAAGGGGTAGTTTGTTGGAACATGCGTTCCGCATCTCTTGGTTTGAGAATAACAATTCGTGATGTATTTGATCTAGTCTTGTGTGTATGGTTTGTAGGTCAAATATATACAATACCCATATGAGTGCGATCTGGAAATGCAATGCTGAATGGAGCCGAAGTTCTGAAAAAAGAGCTAACACCCTGCGGAATGTTAATGCGGGCGGTAGCTTATCGTCGTGAAGGGAATAACTTATCATCATGAAGGGAATAGCTTATCGCCATGAAGGGAATATCTTATCGTCATGAAGGGAATAGCTTATCATCGTAAAGGAAATATATTATCGTGGAGAAGGAATGTCGACGTGAAGGGAAAGCTAGCGCCCTACGATGAAGTTAACGCAAGCGGTAGCTTATCATTGAGAAGCAATGTCGACGAGAAGGAATGTCGGTGAGAAGGGAATGCCAACGAGATGATGTGGCGTACATCGAGCTAACGTGGCGCCTTAGAACTTACCACGACATGGTAGGGCCACGTTCCTCCATGTCTGCCATGTCTTCGATGACTACCATGGTTGCGCAAATTCAGCCACTTTTCTACACGATATGATAACGCTGGTGGTATCTATACCGCTGGCGGTAGCTTCCAGGTTTATTTAAAGACTGCTTGGCTCCTTTTATGAAGACAAATTCTTATCCTCCAAAGCCACAACTCTGAATTATTTGAGAGAGGCTTGTCTCCAGAGATCAAAAGAACTCCCTGGGCAAACATGAAGATCGAAAGAAGTTTTTGAAGGGGAAGTACTACCATGCATATTCAACACGAAGGACGAATGAAACAAGAGCGCCAATTTGTACATTGCCTTCATCTTCACCTTTAGAAATCATTGGGGAGTTTTCTTTACATATTGTATATTGTAATCTCTTTTGTTTATCTTCTTGTAATGGAAGTGGAGAAATTGTTCGGGGAGAACATCAGATTCAGGAAGGATTCCATGGGAAATTCTTCATGATTGTTGGTGACTTAGTCTTGCGAAACATAAGAGGAATTTGCCGCGTGTTGTGGCGACTAGGTCTAGGTTAGATCTATGGGCGGTTCGAGGCCTTATCTGGGAGATATAGGCTAGAACCAACCAGTTCTTGGGAGAAGGCTCGGTATAGAAAATGAAAAAAGGATTTTTTTTATTTATCGCTTTGATCTTAGTGTCATTGAGATCAAATTTTTGTAATCCTTATTATTGAAATAAAAAATCCTGTCTCATTTTTGTATTTTTAATTGCTGAAATAAAATCATACATTTATTTGTCTTATGATCTTGATTTTATTTCTACTATAAAATATTTGAAAACATTATTTTATTTCAAAGTCTCATAGCAAAATATATTGTAATGTTCCTTTGTGTGCAATAACTCTAGGAATTCTATTTCTGTGAGCTAGCACCGTGCGGTAGCGTCTAACACCGACGGTAATGAAGAAATATTGAATTTCGAATATTTCTAAATGTAATCTTCAATATCATGTTTCAGAAATATAAAATTTTTATTACTATAAAGCATTCCAAAACTTCTTTTATTAATAACAATAGTTATTTTAGATTAAAATTCCAAAAGCCCTTATTCACCTCCATACTCTAAGGGTGCCTAAAGATCCAACAGTTCTTTGGTCTAGGAATAAGTGTCCATACTCTGCTTCTTTCAAACTGAGCAAGTTCTTCTTGCATGTCCATGATCTAGTGAGGATCATTGTTGGCTTCTTCATACTTCTTCAGTTCTAGGTGAGATAAGAAGCATCGGAGAACCAGTCCACTTGAAATTTGCCTTCTTGTTTGAACTACTATACTTATGTCACAATGACCTGAGTAGGAGGATGATTTCTTATTGCCATCATCTCTATCATAGAGATAGATGCAACTACTAGATTTTCTTCTTGCTAAAATTCCTAATTTTTGGTAGATTTTCTTCAGCAATGGCAGTCTGAGTTTGTTGGATTAAACTATCCATTATTTGAACCAATTCTTATTCACTCTCTTCATCCCAGTACTGGTTGTTGTTCTTTTTAATGTAGTACGAACATGAGGAATTGGAGAGCTGTGATATGCTTCATTTACATCCAATTCTTTGAATTTGGTGGACAGGTTTCTTCTTGCAAAGTATTAGAGGATTGGTTTTTCCCTGCATTCAACATGTTAGTCTCAACAAAAATAACAAGCATGGATTCTTCTATCCTTGAAGATTTTTTATTGAAGCATCTATATGCTTTACTTGATGATTAGTATCCCAATAATATATCATTATCAAACCTCTTGTCAAATTTCCTAGATGTGATTTATTATTATTGTGAATGAAGTAAGTGCTTCCAAAATTTTTAAAGTATAAGATGTTTGATGCTTTTACTTTTATTATCTCATAAGGGGTCTTATTCTTGTCCTTATGGATGAGACACCTGTTAAGAACATAATTAGCTGTTTAAAAACATCAACCCAAAATTGCTTAGGTAAGTTAACCTCAGCTAGTAATGTTCTACTGACTTCTATTAGGGTTCTATTCTTCCTTTTTACAATTCTGTTTTGTTAGAGAGTTTAGGAGCAGAGAAACTATGCATGATTCCTTCATTCTCACAGACCTTACAAATCCTATGAGACTCAAACTCAGTGTCATGATCACTTTTGATCATAACAACTGAAGTATTCAATTCAGTTTGGATCTGTTTAAGTATCTTGAGAGAATCTTAAATGTGTCAGACTTATTTCTCATGAAGAACACCCAAGAGAATCTAGAGAAGTCATCCACAATTACAAGGGTGTAAGAATTGCATCCCAAGATGTGAATAACAATAGGACCAAGCAAGGCCATTTGGACTAAATATAAGATTCATGAGGAATCATTTTTGGAAATTCTTTTAAATGAGGCTTTTGTTTGTTTGCCTAGTTGGCATGCTCTACAAGGTCTCTCCTTAGTGTATTTAGCTAGGAGAAGGCCTCTCACAAGATTGTGCTTAGAGAGCTTAGAGATGGTCTTATGATTTAAGTGACCCAATCTCTTATGCCATAATTCACTATTGCTAACTTTCATATTAAATAGACATATTTGTGTATTGACTGAAGAGAAATTCAATAAGTAATTGTTACACTTTCCGGTTACCTTAGGATTTATATTACCTGAATTATTGCACACAATTTGGCATTCACTTTGAGTGAAGATTACTTTGTATCTTCCATCACACAATTGACTGATGCTCATCAAAATGGTTTGAGCCTTCTACATAAGCTACATTTTTTAATGTTATAACTCCTACTTTATTCTTTCCATATCCTTTTGTCTGACCATAAATAGAGTCACCAAAGATATCTTTAGGACCTAGCTGTTTTTTGAAATCTTCTAGCAAGCTAATATTTCCATTTATGTGTTCGGAGCATCCATTATCTAAGCACCAAGGCTGATTTGTGATGGACTTGGCTTTCATCTCTTCTTCCCCTTGAGGAAGTTCTATCTTAGAGTCTTCTAAAGCCATGAAGTCCATCATCCCAGTTCCTTGTCTTCTTCATCTTCTGATCTTGACAGCTATCACCTTCAGAATTTCTCTAATTTTCAGCCATGAAACCTCTTCCCTTCTTCACATGTTTCTTTTTAGGATCATAGTTTTTATTTTGATCATTTCCCTTTCTGTTGTCCTTTGCATTTTCTGGACATTCTTGAGTTTGTGTTCCAGCCTTCCCGCAGGTATAACAAGTTATTTCCTTAGTTGGTGTTTGTCATACCTGGGTTTTGAGCACTCCTTTTCTCTTCATCTAGAGCCTTCAGCTCTAACCCATTTTCTGAATGTTTCTGGTCATGGAGCTCATAATCTCATCATCTACTGAAGATCCTTCATCTTCCTTTGCTTTTAGTGTGATTGACTTCTCCTTAAGATTAGGTGTCTTTTCTTGCACAACTTATTCTGCTCTTGTCTTTAACAACACCTCATATGATTTGAGCCTGCCCAAAAGAGCATTTGTGGTAATCTCATTTTGACATTATGCTTCCCTTATGGCCCATATTATGCCATCCCATAATCGGGGTAGGCACATCATTAGTTTATCATTGATCTCAGTAGTTGAGATCTCATTTTCTAGACCTTTCAGCTCACTTACTATAATGCTAAATCTGGTGTACATATCAGCTATAATTCTTCAGTCCTTCTTAATTTTTTATATTAAGAGATAAGTGAGGATTTTATCTCTCTCCTTTCATCAACGGACCCATCTGTTGGATCGATTGGCACCCTTAGAGGGGGGGGGGGGTGAATAAGGGAATAAAATTCTTTATAAATTTTTAAATGATTTACTAAATTCTTTAGAGTAAATTAGAATAAAATAACAATTTAACTTAAAGGAAGAAAAATTGTAATTTGCAATTTTATAACTTATGCCAAATGATCGAAATCAAGTAAACCAAAAAGAGACATGATTATATTATATAAAAAAGGTGTTTACATAAATTTGATTCCATATCGCTAGAAATAGGAGGCGTATAAAGTAAAACAATTTTTCTTTTTCTATACCGACTTGTACCCCACAAACCGGTTGACTTTAGCCTATCCTTCCCCGGATATGGCCTCGAGCACACCCCCTAGATCTAATCACCTAGACCTAGTCGCCAAACACAAGGTGAGTTCCTCCCTAAGTCCTACCCAGACCTAGTCGCCAACACAAGGCGAATTCTCTAAACGGTTACAAAAAATATATGGAATGAAAGTAAAGATAATAATAAAAACTCCCTATATGAGATCTGTTGGAACCTTAACTTTTTGATTTAAGTTAGAATCTATCCTTATGTTAATAAGTCATCTAATAATTTAGGTCAATTAAGAAACTAAGTAAACATAAATTAAATTGATGCGATCGAATCGGAGAATACACTTAAGCACATAAAAGTTCTCTGCGCTCGACAAATGACTAACAACGCTCGACAAATAGCCAGACAGCCAGAGCTCGACAAATAGCCAGACAGCCAGAGCTCGACAAATAGCCAGACAGCCAGCGCTCGACAAATAGCAAGACAAGTCAGCGCTCGACAAAATCCTCATCAGAACAGCGTTCGACAAATGGCAAAATGCGCTCGA
>JAWHQI010002856.1:0-22948 GCA_033032865.1 Dactylorhiza incarnata | reverse complement strand
TTGAGCGGTGGCAGACGGGTGGACCGTCTGTTAAAAGAAACTTGAGTTCTTTCTCTCTTCAGGTCCGCACTCTCCGCTCGGTTTTTCCTCCAGTTCACGGCTAGGGCTATGGACCGATCCTCATGCTCCTTCTCTCTATGCTCCTTCTCTCCTCTCTTATATCTCAATATCTCCTGGAATCCCAAGGGTATGACTGGGATCAAAGTTTGACAAGGCTTCTATGTTCTGTTTTGAGTTAGCTGAGCGAGGTTTGGTGGGCCTGGATGTTTTCGGGCTGGAAATTAGGGCTGGTTGCGACCCCTCTTCTCTTCCTCATCGTTTATCGACGTGCCTTTTTGATTTGGTGCCTCTACTAATGGGTACATGCGGTTGGATGTGTGTGATCAGCAGGTTTTAACCTGGACATCACTGTGAGCTCCTCCTTTCTTTGCCTTTCTTGCCTTTAAATATTATGTTATAGTGGATGGTTATAGTTTTATTGATTATGGTTTGGAGGAAATTCGATGGAGTTATTGGATGGGTTTAGGTTAATGATGTTTGCTTTCATATGAGCATTCGGTTGGATGTTCTTCCTGTTATTTATGGGGGAGGATTCTTATTATTAGAAAGGCAAGCTAGCGGCTATTAATAATATATTTTGAGGGGTTTTCTGTGAGGTGGTCGGCTCTCTCCTGCTTACTGATTTGCTTATAGATAATACTGCACCAACAAGAAACTATGTGGTTTTATTCAGTTGACTGGCCGACTGTTTTAGCCCCTTTTCAGTTTTGTTTTACTGTTTATGGGAAGAAAAGCTAGGTGCTTTTCTTTAGCTTCTTATTGTGTTATTGGGAGATTTCTGTTGGCATTAATGTTCTCTTCTTTTTATGGGGAATTCCTGTTAACTGACATTAATATGGTTTATGGGGTTTTAACGTAATGAGAATGGACATAAGAGATGGGAAATTGTTGTGTTATATAGTGTTGCCGACTGTTGCTAACTCCTCTTTCTTGCTGTTAGGAGATTGACACTTGCTGTAGGAGTTTTGGGCTTTATCTTACCTCTTAACCAGCAGTTGTTATTGAAAAGTGAGGATATATATACATGGGGTGTTAGTTGATGAAAACAGCAAATATATAGTTTCAACGGTGAGTATATATATGTATTTAAAACAGTGGGTTACTTGGGTTAGCACATCGATTTGTACTTGTTTTCTTTTATGACTTTGTGAAACGAAAGGGCTGGTTCGGTAGCTACCAAATGATGTAAGCATAATAGTCAATATTTTAGCTATAACGAGGTGCAACCCCGATATAAATGACCCTACATGATATGATTCTTATACAGATACCGCGATGGATGACACCTCCAAATAGATATGACAATGCTATGAACACAGATACTGATGGTGAGAGCTACCTGTTTCATTTATGCTTTATGACTTTACTTTCTTTTTACATGCGCACTCTTTTTATACTGAATGTTACATGCATAGTTGATATCACTGATACTAATATCGCTATATTGTATGACCTTGAAAAAGGCAAACAGACGAATGATATTTCTGAGGGGATTTTAAAAATGAATAACTCACTTTATGTAAGCGTGTCGACACGAGGTTATATTATGAGCGACTTGAATATGCATGCACATGAATGACCCTTCGGGTAAAGGACCCTTCAGGGTATCTAAGGACCCTTCAGGGTAAAGAACCCTTCGGGGTATCTAAGGACCCTTCGGGGTAAAGGACCCTTCGGGGTATCTAAGGACCCTTCGGGGTATCTAAGGACCCTTCGGGGTAAAGGACCCTTCAGGGTAAAGGAAAAAGGAAAAAGAATTCGAATCGCCCCTAATATATCCTAAGAAAAGAAACGTTCATGGAAATACTGAATTAAAGAGTTATAATGGTACATGGATAAATGTTTATAGACATGAAAACTGATATGAAGTTATATATGTACACTGCTTCCATGATATAGATACCGTTATGATACTTGCATTGTTTACATGTTCCATAGCTCATAGGAATGCTATAGCTCCTTATACTGTTTATGATTACTGAAATGTTTCCCCCAGTCATTATGTTCTTTCATAGACATACTGATACATGGAATTATTGCTTACACTGATATACTGATACAAGGATTTATTGCTTATACGGATACACTGCTTTAAGGTTATATTGTTACATGATATGATTATGATTTACACTGCTCATACTGTTTTAGTGATACTAACATGTTCGTATAATTATATGTTTCATAAGGTCACTACTGAGACAAATAAATGGTTAGTATGAAAAACATATTTTAAAATGTGTAAGTTTTACTTTAATTATTTACAGCAATGAAAGAGGTATATCCTCACTTAGTCATATTTTTATGACTAAGCCCGTCGTCAAATTTTGTAGGTATCGAGACGTGACTTGGGATACGCAAAACCAAAAGAACTGTTTAAAGATTCAGCGAATAATGTAAGGTATGAAAGTAAATTTATATTATGTGTTGTTTATTTCATATTCACTAGCCTTACTTCAATCTGGGACACATGTAAGAACATAGCTTATATACAGATATATGTGAGGTCTAAATAGGGGCCTCACACAGAAGACCCTTACGTGCACGTTAATCACTTCTTGATGACGGTACGGACGTTCAGACTTCCCGACCGAATCAGCTGCAAAATCTTCACCAGGACACTGCGCGGGAGCGCTCTCCGCTGGTATCAATCCCTGTCGAACGAAGCGATTCACAACTTCACCGAGTTGTCCCAGCTATTTGTTGAATGGCACGAAGCGCGCGCGCCAAGGATCCAGGAAAAAGAGCAAGAAAAGCCCGGCACGGACGAACCGCCCCGCCTAAGGGAGGCGGAGTGGAGCACGCAGCAACAGAAGATCCGCACAAATTTTCACCAGGAGCGTCCCTGCGCATGGATAGACTTCTCCTTGGATGCAAGCATAAGCAGTCCACCCTGTGAGCTAAGGAGAGCGTTGGTAACTCACTGCATCTCCTTCAACATCCTATTCCTGGCTGCCGTAGTACGACTCAAACTCCTAAGCGGGAACCTCAAACTCAGGGTCAACGACACGGAGCTCCCAGACGGAACTACGGTACCCACCGTAGGAATCATCACCCTCACCGTCCAAGTAGGGATGCACGCAGAACCAGTCCAGTACGACGTTCAGTTCGTCGTCGCCGAGGCAGACTCCCCCTACGACGCAATATTTGGGAGCCTCTTACTGGACGCCCTGGACCACGACGTTTCCATGTCCGGACGCATGGCAAACAAAGGGAGTATCCTCAGGAACGCGATCCACGGTTTCTACACACCACCGCCTCCAAACTCCCTTGGATCAACAACGACCCGTCACCAAAACCGAAGTCTGAGAAGCAAGGCGCGCGGAAGGATCGCGCAACTCCCACGTTGGCTGAAAAAGCGAAATTTCAGGCATCAGCGAATCCGCCGCAGTTTGATACATGCCGCAAGTGAAAGGGGGCAGCAGCAGCAGTTCGAGAAGGCTGAACTGCACACTCAGAGCCAACCAGACCGCTCCCAAGGGCTAGCAAACCAAGGCTCCCAGAACTTCACCCCCCCTGAATACCCCCCGCGAGCACATATTGTCTGTAATCAGCAATAGCAAGATTATCAACTGGCCCAAACGGCTCTCCCTGCACAGGGGAGATCAAGCCCAATTCTGTCATTTCCACAAAGGCCGAGGGCACCGAACGGAGCACTGCGCAAGACTGAAAGAAGAAATTGAACGCCTCGTCCAGTTAGGGCACCTAGAAGCTTTACGTGAAGAGGCACAAAGGGACGCCACCAAAGATCAGTCGCCGGGTCACCGCCGCCCACCATGCTGAACGACCGAAAATCTAGAGCAAGCGCAACACAACGGGAGCTCGACGTTACCTCCTCTTTCGTAAAATATGTATCAAAAACTTACTGGCTCAAAAGCCGCAAGATTGCACTTGCGCATGTATCAATATTTTCTAGTTATATTCTATCTGTTCTAAACTATTCTACTACAGGAACCACTTCGGGGCCCTGCCCCGGGGACTTTGCACCGCCGTCGATTAAAGGTTCGCCTTTCTCCTCCGCCGTCGAGTCCCGGTGTCGTAGGGGCCTGCCCCCCTTACGTTCACCCCCGGTTTGAATACACCAGCTATTCACCGGCCACTTCGGGGCCCTGCCCCGGGACTTTGCACCGCCGTCGATTGAAGGTTCACCCTTCTCCTCCGTCGTCGAGTCCCGGTGTCGTAGGGGCCTGCCCCCCTTACGTTCACCCCCCCGGTTTGAATACACCAGCTATTCACCGGCCACTTCGGGGCCCTGCCCCGGGGACTTTGCACCGCCGTCGAATGAAGGTTCGCCCTTCTCCTCCGCCGTCGAGTCCCGTTGTCGTAGGGGTCTGCCCCCCTTACGTTCACCCCCGGTTTGATATACACCCGCTATTCACCGGCCAAGCCGCAAGCACAGGCTTGCGCAAATTAATTTTTTATGTAAAATCCGCGAGCACAGACTCGTGCAAACTAATGGTATATATATAAACCGCGAGCGCAGACTCGTGCAAACTAGTATAAAAGCCCGGGCTCAGACCCGTGCAAACTCATCTGTAATTTTGAAAACAATCAAACTGTGCAGGTGCTAACAACCAGATTGACAATATCATGCAGGAAAATAAGTACAACACGTGCAATAAAGGAGATACAACCACATCCGGCAAACACACAAACAAACAACAAAGCTGAAAGCGAGAAAATGAAAGATAAACAACATCAGTCCTCGGCCACGTCCGAGTAGTCATCCCCAGAAAGATCTCCGGCTCCGAGGCCAGCAGTGTCGCACCCGAACTTCCTCCCCATCATACGGAGAGTCTTCTGAATGCCTCTCTGAAAAGAGACTTCGCACTCGTCCGATATCAGGGGCTCTACCTCCTTCGTCATCACCTCGGCGCGAATATCTTCCACCATCTGGAAACGCTCTTCCGCAAAAGTGAGGGAATCCTTGTACTCGGCTACTCCAGTCGCCTTGGCCTCCTCAAGACTCTGCTCGATCGACGACACACCGGTCCACCTCGCTCCGTAGGAAGCCCAACTCCCCCTCCAGGCGAAACATCTCCCCCCGCGTCGCGTCCGATAGTTGACGAAGGGCATCCTGGGCGAGCGCCTTATCACCCGCCGTACTCCGCTCGCAGCTTCTCGACTTCACCCTCCAACTGCTTGATATGAGCTGCGTCACGGTCCCTCTTCTTATGCAAGACGGACATGTCACACCTCGCCACGCGTAACTCCTCCTGAAGAGCAAAGTAGTTGTCCTTAAGGCTCACATAATGATCGTTCCATGTGAGCGTAACACTAGTCAAAGCCTCTGCATGCAAGCAAAAGTCAAACGGTTAGCAAGCGTAAATAAGAGCGGAGAGTAAACGCTGAGATCAAGAAAAAGAACTTCTCTTACCGCACAAGCCATCGCTTGAAGTGAGGAAAAACTCGCTTCGCCGGCATGAGAGGAGGTGGTGGCGGCAAATCCTCCGGCGGGACCCGGTCGGCAATAGGAGACGCCAAAATCTCCACCTCCGGATCGGATGAAACCGGCTCACTCCTAGGACGGCTCGGGTCGGCCTCGCAATCTTGACTCATAGGCGTCAGTGGAACAGGGCGCGGACCGGAAGGGCCGTTCTTGAAAACGATCTTCCTCTTTTTCCCATGATCTAAGGGAACCAGCCACCCCCGCTCGGGATCCCAGGAAAGCCCCACCAAGTGCAGTCGACGTTCATCCACGCAACCAGAAATGGAAAGCAAGGCCTTCGACAGCCCCTCTCGGCCAAGAAAACCAGGGGAAGGAACTCATCTTCCCGACCAGTCTGCCGGCGACAGCGCCCAGGAAGTGATCTCCATAACTCTGGTAGCTCCCATCGATTCCGGACATACCCATAAAGAGTATTCCCATGGCGGTAATCAGCCTTCGCTCCAAAGTGAAACCAGCTTTTGTTGCTCCGAACTTCGATACGACCGCCCGGGTCAGTAGAAACCTCGCACCAATCTTTGAAAATCTCAAGCGAAAAGCGCTTGCTATGTTCCCGAAAGAATACCACCATCCCCATAATGTTCGTCATCCCCGCCGGTGTGAACTGGGTAATCGGAACACCGCAGAACCGGAATATCTCAACGACCTCCTCGGGCGGAGGAATGTGAAACCCGGACTTCAAGCAGCTCTCTGAAAGGGCCATGAAACCGGTCGGCGGATTTTGGGCGCGCTCTTCCGCCCCTGGGATCCTCACCTCAACATTAGGGGGCAACCCGAACCGCTTCCGCCATATGTCAATTCGCGCGCCGTCAAGAGTAGAGCGCATGCACATCGGTCTCGACTGACCACTTCGTTTCGAAGCTTGCAAAGGGAAATTCGTGCGCATCAGCGCTTATATCCAACAAAATAAATGCATGTGAATAAAGATCCCGAAAGACGCACGCCAGCGCACAATTATGCCAACCGACCGCATGAAAGCAACGATTCATGCGCGCAACGCAATTCGCGCACGACAAACCGCACGAGCGGCGAGACGCGCACACCCGGCACCCCGCGTGCTTGGTTAAACGCCGCACGCGGCAAACAGCTGCGCGGAAGCACGCAGAAAAGCACCACGCACGCACACGCGGGGGGACGTGCGCGGCCAACCACCGAGTGCACGTACGGCCAACTGCCGCGCGCGCGCGGCCAACCACCACGCGCGTGAGAGCGCATGCGCCCCCCCCCCCCCCCCCCCCCCCCGCCGACCGGCGGCGCGTACGGGCCGCGAAGGCCGCCGGCGCCCCGATCCCGCGGCCGGCAACGCAGCACGCGCGGGCCGCGAAGGGCGTTGGTGGACCGCTCCCGCGGCCGTCCGCACCCGCGCACAGGTTGCGCGCGCCCGCCGGACGCCGGCGGCTCGATCCCGCGGCCGGAAGCACCCACGCGCGGGCTCGCTCCCACGGACGGTGCCGCCCACGCGCGGGAGCGTACCCTCCCGACGCCTCGCCCCTCGGTCGAAACCACCCTCGCGGGCGCGCTCCGCCACCTCCCCCTTCTTCACGAGAGAAAAGAAAACAATGGGAGAACTTACCTCCACCATGGTTCAATGCGCCGCACGCCGACAATGACGATGACCAGAGTCAATGCAGGAGATGAAACCTTCGTACTCCTTCGCACGGTGGTCGGACTCCGAAGGTTTGGGGGGCTTATGATGATGATTCATCACAGACTCTCATTTATGAAGAACCGGATGACGGTTACTCCCATAAACCACTCCCCCCACTACTCTAGTGGGAGAGAGTGGGAGATCAAAGCCGGAATCGTCATTCCCGCCACCAACCGCCCGTACAAGACCGCGTGCGATCGCCGCATCCGAACACTACACCACCGCGCAAAGCAGGACCGCGCGCGGTAGCGCCCGCGGCAAGCGCGGTGCTATCGCTCGGCGCTACTGCGCGGTAGCGCCGAGCCCCACTTGGGGTGCGGCCGAGCCGCACCCCCTTTGGGGTGCGGCCGAGCCGCACCCCATATGGGATGCGGCCGAGCCGCACCCCATGAGGGGTGCGGCCAAGTTTCACCCCCCTTTGGGGTGCGGCCAAGCCGCACCCCCCTTTGGGGTGCGGCCAAGCCGCACCCACCTTTGGGGTGCGGCCTAGCCTCACCCCCCTTTTGGGGTGCGGCCGAGAGGAATCTCCCCCTCCCTCGGGCGCGGCCGCGCCGCGCCTTCCTTCAGGGGCGGTCGAACCGCTCTCCCTCGTAGCAAGATTGGGGTGAGTCCCCCCACTTCCGGTTTGCCCGCTTTTCGGGCTCCGGGCTCCGTTCGGAGTAATTCCCCGTTCGTTACGTGCTCAGAACACTTCTGAGCGCGCTTATCTCACTTTTTGTCTTTCTAGCACACTCACATTTCCGACTCGCTCACTTTTCCGACTCAGCTCGCTCACTTTTTGTCTTTTCAGTTTCTCACTTTTCAGGAACAGCTTGTCGCCTTTCCTCAAAGGGCAACATGGTCATTTACAAAAAATGGTGATCCGTGGACTCTGAACCGGAAAATATGATTCGTCCTCCCAGGTGGTTATGGTGGTTACAACAGCAAATTACCGGGCTACCCCTGGCCAAACTATAAAAGGACCCCCTAGGCTTCATTTTAGGGGATACGACCTGAATGCCCAGAGAGAGCTCCTTGAAGATTTCCACGAATTTCTCCTTCCGCGCTTGAAGATCTCCTTCGCGGACATGAAGTTTTCCGTCTTCACGAAAGCGGACAAGGATTTCTCACTTTCGTCTCCACGAAAACGGACAAGGCTTTCCCACTTTCGTCTCCACGAAAGCAGACAAGGCTTTCTCACTTTCGTCTCGACGAAAGCGGACAAGGCTTTCTCACTTTCGTCTCCACGACGAAAGCAGACAAGGCTTAAGGTTTTCTCACTTTCGTCTCCACAAAAGCGGACAAGGCTTTCTCACTTTCGTTCTCTACTGTTCTCAGAAGGAAAGTACTTAGTTTTTTTTCGAGAGGTGACCTGTCGCGCTTGGAACGTTCTCTCTCTCTCTCTGATATTGTAACAAGCAGCGGCCTGTCGCGCTCGACTTCTAAATCTTTAATTGTAACCCCCCAGAAGATAGTGGAAGTTTGGTCGGCACAGCTCCGACCACGTGGTTTTTTACCCTTTTCGGGTTTTCCACGCTAAAAAGTCCAGGTGTAATCAACGAATCTCAAATTGACTGTTTGCGCGCTTGGTTCGCTCCCGAGCTAAGGTGGTTCAAGTAAACCGGTTTACCAAGAGCCCTAAGCGACCCGCAACATTTATATTTTTTTATCAAAAGATGACCAAGTATAGAAATAAATATGGAAAATGTACATGTGGGCATAGTCTAATCTCCTTCTCAATATCTTTTCTCACTCTCTTTCTCGAATTTTCTTGGGTCCGGTCCCGTCCTCTGATTTGGAGTTGGGCCCATTGCGATGATGCATAGTGTCGTAAAGCTTATAATATGATCGTAAAGTTTACATAATTTGATCGCAGGGTTAAAAACTGATTGCAAAAATTCAACTTTGATCGCATAAAGTTTATAATATGATCGCAAGATTTACAAAACTGATCGTAGGAAGTCCATCTTTGATCGCAAAAAATCAACGTGAATCGCAACCACCCCGTCTCCGTCGAAAAATTTCCCACTTGCGATCAAAGTTATAAAAAGTCACGTACCTTATATTACATATAAAAAGTCATGTACCTATATTGGAATATATATATATAATTTTGTATAGATACGCCAATTGAAATAGACAAGTGCTTTCTAATAGGACACGTTACCTAAAATAAAAGACTCTTTGGCCACGTATGATCGGACCCACTCCGCGGTTCCAATCCAGCTGACTCGGCAATGGTGAAATGTTTTGACTCCGTCAACCCTAAAAATAATATAAAAGCAAACCTCCTCACAACGGCTTCCTCCTCCCTAATTATGAGCACCGAACTAAGCAGAGCGAGCCCAATGGAGGCGTTCAGGAGTCTGCAATCTTACTGGCGCCGGCGATCCTACCAGAGGATAAACAACTCTCCGGCCACGAAGAGCAAGTCCGTGGTGAGTCTCGGCGGCAGAGGGAAAAGGTGGCGGCGGTCAGTGAAGGTGCGGCCGGTGATAAAGCTGAAGCTGATGTGTGTTCCGACCCCGAGGAAAGTGATGGCGAAGCTCAGGGACGCTTACATGGACGCCATGCTGTTGCTCTCGGGCGGCGGCGGTGGTGTGGCAACAAATAAAAGCGGCGGCGGCGGCGGTGGCGGCGGACAGATATGGGATCGTCGGATTCCGAGGGAGCGGCGGGCGAGCTTGAGCGGCGGAGACTTTGAGAAGAAGATCATGCTGCATCTTTATAGATCGGTTATTGCTACTAGTTAGATCTTCGTGATTAATCGTATATATTATATATTATATATTTTTGTGATCTACGTTTTTATTAATCCTTGCAAGTGTATTAATTTGGAGTGATTTAGAAAAAATTTGCAACAGACTCCTCTCCATTTACTATCCATTTCACGGTTTAGATCTATTTTTGGCTGAATCAACGGGTTTCACTAATCTCATTCTATTTTTTTTTTGTTTAATCAAAAATTATACACCATTAGATCAAGTGAGAACACATCCATACCATAAAATGAACCTCCATTTGAGGTCCCAAATGAAATGGATTCTGGTCCGAAAATTTGTGAGTTAATTGTACATGAAGCAGCTATGAACATATTTATTTTGTGTGCAATTTATAAGATCCGGGTTTTGAATATCATTCTCTTTTATTTAGAATGTAATAAATTCTAAATTTGAAGAACATGCATTCAAATTGAAATATCTATTTTGATTCACACTTAGGCTCCATTAATTTGGTGCGGTTTTTAGGGTTGGTGAGTTTGAATAAAAACTTCATCTCCATTTGGCAAGACAACTATTATGACCGCGGTTAGAAAAGAGAATTAGTTTTGAGAATAAAAGTATATGAAGTTCCTTAGGTGAGGTCAGACGTTCATGAGAGATGGTTTATAAATCATAACCACTGCGCGCGTTCGTGACCGCCACCGCCGCGCCAAACGAAGCCTTGGGCTCTGTTGGGTGCGGCGTTCTTTGAGTTTGGACAAAAACACAGACTAACATAGAATGAATGTTTGGCATGACAACGGTCAAACCGCAAACAAGAAAATAAAACTAGTTTTGAACATAAAAAAATGGATAAAGTTCCTTTAGGTGTTCACGAAAGATGATTCGGGTGTTCACGAAAGATGATTCGTGACCATTGACGGCCGCCTTATTTGTTGAATATTTATTAGTGATTGAAACGTAATTAATATATGCCATGATGATGGGCTAAAACTTATGATAGTTGTCTTCGATGCTTATCTTTTCATTACTCAACTCCAATAATTGATTAAAAAATATATGCATTTATAGTCTCATTAAGTGCATGCAGCCCCCTGCCACCCACCCATGCAGTGTGACGACACTCTGTCACTCGCAGTCTCCCGAGCGCACGATTGCAGTCTCAAATGCATCGCCGGGGAGGGAATTATATTTAATTAAATAAACAATAAGAAGAGGAAATAATTGAATGAAGAGCTATGATTGCTTTGATGGTCCAATACATTGTTATACCAAAAATTCTGCTCCTTTAGATAATTAAAGATTTGATATTGATCATAAAAATAAACCTCTCCATTTCGTCTAAACTATGCTCAAATTTTTTTATTAAATTCAACTATTTATACATGTTGACTTCATTATATATATAAGGCATGCGTGCATCATGTAAGTTAACATTTAGTTACAAGTCAATGTAATGCTTTTAATTATATGAATCATAAAGTCAAATGTGAATAATGTTTATCTTAAATCATTTCAACTTAGCACAACTCTAATTAAAAAATGTATTTTGACATTATTAACCTTTTAAATCATTAGCTTGTGGCAGTTGTATTATTAGTTGACATTCACATTATCTCTTATTTACTTGTAATTAATTTCCCCTTGACCTTCATTTTTCTCATTCATTTTTTATATATGTTAACCTTTTTCTTCCTTGATGGACACTAAACCCTCCATATATTTCATACTAATGGAACTTAGTTATTTTGACCCTTGGGCGTAGTGAGTCCAATTTGGGTCGGCTTGAATAGGTTCCATTTCAGTTCTCATTTTTCTCGATGTCTTAATTTATTTTATTCATTGCTCATATTACATATAGTTACTTAGAAAGTTGTAAGTAAATGGTAATAAAATGTGGTAACTATAAATTCTAGAGCAAAGAATTTGAACTTTTCTTCGTATTAATCATATAAGAACATAATATTCTCATGGTGACAAAAATTAATATTTACTATTGTTGATTTGAACCAAATTTAACATTGTATTATCGGTCTTTGATTGAAATATTTGTGACAAAATACAAATGTTATATAAATTATTAACCACTTGTCAACAATTCAGTCATTGGTCGATTCTCAGGTACCCAATTCCAAGAATCCAGAATTTAACTGAAAGATTGGTTTCAATTTTTTTGGAACTCAAATCGAACTAAGAACCATTAGAACCAACCCAAATTGATGATTTCGTTTCAATTTCGGGTTAGTTCTCCGAATTATTTTGCACACCCCATATTCTTGGGCAGCTCGTTTTGTTCTATAAATAGTCTATGTATTTTGCACAGTTGTTGAAAGTCCTCACGGAGGACAATGTTGCGGACATGTTGACAAAGCCTGTATCGGGAGTCAAGTTCAAGCACTGCCTTGACTTGGCTCACATTTGTGTCTGTTGATCGTGGTGACCTCAGGGAGGGGGTAGTTTTTTCGGAGGAAGAAGATCCAAGCTGCAGGTGGAGCATATCATGCGTGAGGCATCAAGATGGAGATTATTGGTTTGTGTCGCCCCACTCAAACCAAACCGGACCGGTTCTCTCTAGCTCTTCCATTATTGGAAGATTTTTTTCTCCTCTAATCTATAAATAGGAGGCTGTTTTAGGGTTATGTATGCGAGCCTCTAACCCTAACCGAAAATCAAGAGGAGGAGGCTAGGGAGCGGCTCTGCATCAGCGGTGGGAACACGACTCTCAATTAGAGGCAGCTATTAAGCTTCAGGCAAGGGAGGTCGGAAGCCTTGTTCCGACGCTCTATCGGAGGAGAAGTAGGAGACCTCGGCGTCTTCCGGCGAGCGGGCAGGTGGACCATCAAAGATAGGCGGCGGAATCCTCAGGCGGAGGATTCCAGGGAGCAGTCGACGTCGGCGTTATCGAAAGAATTGAAGACGTATATGTTCGTGTGATACCGCTCGGCGGTATCTTTACCCCGTGCGGTAGCTCTCAGAGCTCGATCAGACAGTTTCTCTTGGCACATCTCAAATCTATTGACCTCAGTGTAATTTTTGTACTATAAACTCTCTGAATCTTTATAGTGGATCTTCTCCGGTACTCTCTCAGTGGACGTAGGAGTTGTTTATCTCCGAACTGCGTAAAATATTGTGTCGTGTGTGCTTGGTTTCTCTATTTTATATTTGCGCTATTGTTCTTTGCTCGGCTCGTTTTCGGTTGCGTTGTCCGCGGCGACTCGAAATCGTGGATTCGATACATTTTCATAACACACTTCCGGGTTCTTTCAATCATAGCGACAGGCGAACGAAGCGGCTAGGGTGCGTGACAAGGTATCACGAGCGGAGTGGCTAGGGAGGCATGGTATCGCAAGACCGGATTTCTTGAAAGGATGGTATGATAAAATTACAGTTTGCGAGTAAATATCGAGGGTGAAGTAATAATGTGTTAAAAAAAAATTGGGGGTGGGTGCAAATAGCAATATTTGAATTGCAGCTAATTGTTGATGTTGAGCAGAACAAGAAGGAGAAAACAAGAAACTGAGAATGAAGCGCAAAGACTCGTTTCAATTAGAAATTAGAGGTGATGATAATCTCTCTTACATGTGGAAAACAAGAGCCTCTTAGTCTCTTATATAGATAAACAGAAGAACAGAAAAAGACTAAACTACCATCCCTTTTCATGTAATTACAAATATGACATTTTACATATCTTCATTCCCCCTCAAGTTAGAATTTGTGAAAGATGGCAAATTCCTAACTTGCTAAGTAGAAAAGACAATTGAGCATGGCCCAAAGCTTTTGTAAGGAAATCTGCTAACTGTAATCTGGTGGGAACATATGTAGGAGCAATTAAGCCGGAAGCCAACTTTTCACGAACCAGATGACAGTCCAATTCAATATGCTTCGTCCGCTCGTGGTAGACAGGATTAGAGGCAATATGAAGGGCTGCTTGATTGTCACAGGCTAATGGAATGGGAGTCAAATTATCAACTTGAAAGTCATGAAATAGATTTACTAGCCATGTTAACTCGCAGCAAACGGAAGCCATGGCTTGGTATTCTGATTCAGCAGATGACTTAGAAATGGTGTTCTGCTTCTTGGTTTTCCAGGAAATGAGGGAGTTACCAAGTTGAACGCAATAACCAGTAAGAGATCTTCTGGTGGTGGGACAAGAGGCCCAGTCGGCGTCGCAGAATGCATGTAGGTGCATCTCAGTCTTGGCTGAAAAATATAATCCCTGTCCAACTGTTCCTTTTATATAACGCAAAACCTTTTGTGCCATATTGAAATGAGGAGTCCTTGGTGTGGACATAAACTGACTTAGTATATGAACGGCGTATGTAAGATCTAGACGGGAGACAGTTAGGTATATCAAACGTCCAACAATGCGACGATAAAGAGAAGGATCAGAGAATTCCTCACCATCTGTAGAACTCAAATGATGGTTTTGCTCAATCGGAATGTTGCTGGGCTTGGCATCAGAAACTTTCATGTCTAGAAGGATATCTTGAGCATATTTGTGCTGATGAAGATAAATGCCAGAACGATTTCGTAAAATTTCTAGTCCCAAAAAATAGGACAAAGCGCCCAAATCTTTGATTTTGAAATGTTTGTTTAAAGAAATTTTCAAATCGTCTAAATCCGATTGATGTGTTCCAGCCAATATCACATCATCAACATATACTAAAATTGCTATAAAGTGATTAGTAACAGCTCTAGTAAAAAGTGAATGATCATTTGGAGATTGAATAAATCCAAGTTGAAGTAGAGTGCTGGAGAACTTGGAAAACCATTGACGAGAGGATTGCTTAAGTCCATATAGAGATTTAAGGAGACGTCATACCCGATTTTGTTGAGATGATTCCCCCTGAACATTAAAACCCGGGGGCAATTGCATGTAGACTTCTTCAAGTAAATCACCATGCAAAAAGCATTATGGACATCCAATTGATTAAGAAACCATCCTTTTGAAGCGGCTAATGCAAGAAGAACACGTATAGTAGTCATTTTGGCTACCGGTGCAAATGTGTCTTGAAAATCCAATCCCTCTGTTTGAGTGTAACCTTTTGCGATCAAACGTGCTTTGTAGCGTTCAATGGACCCATTAGAATGATACTTGATTTTGTATATCCATTTACATCCAATTGCTTTCTTTCCATGAGGTAAGTTAGTGACAATCCAAGTATTATTATCTTGTAAAGCTTGTATTTCAAGAGCCATAGCATCCCTCCAGACACTATGTTGATATGCTTCTTTATATGTTGTAGGTTCCTTTGGTGGAGAGAAAGACAAGGAAGAGGAGCAGTTCCATCTGGAGAAGGCTTATGGTCACTGGTAGTAATAGATGAACAAACATAATCATTTAGCCATTTTGGAGGAGGAGCTTGTCTAGCAGATTTTCGTGGTTGAGGAATTGAAGAAGCATTTGGAAGTGTAGAAAGAGAGTCATCAGATTCAGTAGAAGTTGCATTATAGTCTGCTGGAAGAGCAGCTTCAGTGAATATAAATTCTTCTGCATCTGTGGGAAAAGAAGATGTTGGAGATGTAGGAAAAATGGTTTCAGGTTGGGAATTGTAGTGAGGAGACAAAAAAGGAAAAACGTTTTCAGAAAAGTGTACATCACGACTTACAGAAATCTGATGTGTGTTGAGGTCAAATACCTTATATCCCTTTTGATTCAGAGGATAACCAATGAATACACAAGGGGAAGCACGAGGAGCAAATTTATCTTTATTTGGAGATGTGACAGAGACAAAAACAAAGGCAACCAAAAACACGCAAATGGTGATAAGTTGGCGGTTTTTGAAATAGTAGCTCATGAGGAGTTTTGTGGTGTAAGACAGTAGAAGGTATCTTATTGATGATATGAGTGGCTGTGAGAACACACTCCCCCAAAACTCGATAGGTAAAGAAGCTTGGAATCGAAGAGCACGTGCAATCTCAAGGATACGACGGTGTTTCCTTTCAGGAATTCCATTTTGTTGAGGAGAGTAGACACACTTATTTGATGAATTATGCCATGAGAGAGAAAAAATTGCTTTAAGCTAGTATTGCAAAACTCAGAGCCATTATCAGTTCGGAAAATTTTGATTGAGCGATGAAATTGGTTGAGTATAAGGTGAAAAAATGATTGAAGCAATAAAGGAACTTCAGATTTTGAAGTCATTAAGTAAGTCCAAGTAGTTCGAGTGTAATTATCAACAAGAGTTAGGAAATAACGAAAACCAAAATGAGTAGGGCTCTTATAAGGCCCCCAAACATCACAATGGACAACATCAAAAGCTTGTTGACAGAAATTATCACTTTTGTAAAATGGAAGACGCGTTTGCTTAGCAAGAGGACAAATAGTACATTGCATATATTTGACAGTAGCTAAATAAACAGTAAACAGAAGTAAGATTCGTAGTTTA
Organism: Dactylorhiza incarnata; assembly: GCA_033032865.1. Taxonomy (NCBI): domain Eukaryota; kingdom Viridiplantae; phylum Streptophyta; class Magnoliopsida; order Asparagales; family Orchidaceae; genus Dactylorhiza; species Dactylorhiza incarnata. The sequence goes on along the minus strand of JAWHQI010002856.1, from coordinate 6,706 downwards.
TCAAATGAAAGATGGCCTAATCTATGATGCCATAACAAAGATTTATTGAGAGCAGTGGGTGACATTGCTGCGAATTTCAGAAATCTGTCCATTGTTGTTAGAGGAGAAAGAGTTGGAAAAATGATATAGGCCGTTCATCCCGTTTACCAATTTCCATAGTGGTCTTCCGCAAATGGTCCTGTATGAAGCAAGAATTGGAAGTGAAGAACAAAGAACAGTTAGAATCATCAGAAAGTTTGCTAACAGAGAGTAAGTTGTGTTTGAATGTAGGAACAAACAACACATCATGAAGAATTAAATGGTGGTTTATATGGACATTCCCAACATGTGTGACAGATGACATGGATCCATCAGGTAGGTATACGTTTTGTGAAGGTGTCAATTGTTTTGGTGAGGTTAATAGAGCAAAACAATGGCAGATGTGGTTAGTAGCACCACTATCTATAAGCCAATCATCCATCTGACTGCAAATTGACAAACCATAAGAAATACCTGCCAATTTTTGACAACTTTCTGCAGAAACTGGACTACCGGAGGATGGACCAGAAGGAGGATTTTGTGTTGTAAGCAAACCAAGAAGCTGTTTAACCTGATCTTTTGTTAATTGGGGATTGTCATTGGTGGAACCATCAGGCTGAATAACTGCTTCTACTGAGTAAACTTGCGGTTTGGTTGATTTTTCGGCATAGTTCTTTCCTTTAGATTTAAAATTTGGTGGATAGCCGTGAAGTTTGAAGCATTTAGCTTTAGTATGGCCTCCTTGTTGACAATAATCACAATGTAAAATCTTCTTGTGATTCCAGGATTGCTGTCCAGGAGGGGGAAGCATTCGTTGTTGAGAGTTGTCAGAGGGTGCATTATTGTAAGGAGTTCTGGCCAATAAAGCTGCATTCATATCATTCATGGAAAAAGTGGAAGCATGAATTTGATGTTCTTCTTGCTGCACCATTGAATAAGCATCTTCGATTGATGGCAAGGTTTCATCAACAAGATCTGTCCACGGATCGGTTTGTATATGTCATTTAAACCCATCAAGAATTGCATTAATTTTTGTTCTTCTAATTGCTTTTCCCAGGCACGCAGGACTTCACAGTGAGCATTTAAGGTGCATGTAGGAAAAGAAGTAATGGCTTCCAATTCATCCCATAATTGTTTGAGTTTGGTATAATATCCTTCAATCTTTGAGTCTGCTTGGCAGCAAGATGTAATTGCCTTTCGTAATCCATAGCTCATTGTTCCTGTGCCGGTGGAGAAACGACGTTGCAGGTTTCCCACATGAGAGCAGCGGTATTGGCATGTAAGATGGAATTGCCAATCTCCTTCGAAACAGCACTGATTATCCATGATATAACCATATAGTTAATCTGATCCCATTTAGCACAATTCACATCTCCATCCGCCGGTCTTGCCACAGAACCATTGACAAAACCCATTTTATTTTTACAGGTGAGAGCAATCTCCATGGATCGTCGCCAAGATATGTAGTTTGAAGTACCTGTCAGAACCTGATTAACGAGCGTGATGCCTGGAGTGTCAGAATTATGCAGGATAAAATGACTGGGAACATGGATCCTTGTTCCCGTGGAACTTGTTCCATTATCAACAAGAGTGTCTGTATCGTTACTCATTGTTGCAGAGAGAACGATGAAGAATCCTTGAAGAACAGTGATGGCAAGAAGACGGAAAACAGACGAAGAAGGAGAAAGGCGAAAACGGAATCGGCAAGAAATCTGGATCTATATAGCGAGAAACCAGAATCGAGATCAGCGAGAAAAGAAAAGCAGATCTAGAAATTAAAATCCCATAATTTGGAGATCGGATCTTGAACTCTCTGCTCTGATACCATGTTGATGTTGAGCAGAACAAGAAGGAGAAAACAAGAAACTGAGAATGAAGCGCAAAGGCTCGTTTCAATTAGAAATCAGAGGTGATGATAATCTCTCTTACATGTGGAAAACAAGAGCCTCTTAGTCTCTTATATAGATAAACAGAAGAACAGAAAAAGACTAAACTACCATCCCTTTTCATGTAATTACAATATGACATTTTACATATCTTCACTAATGGCTCCGATACATTTGGTAGTTCAAATTAATTAATAATATAATAAAGGCAAAATCACCAAATCAATCCCTCAACTTATGCTACTTTATGAAATTAGTCCCTCAAGTATTTTTTGCTTGAAATAAGTCGCTCATCTTTATTTTAAATTTGATATCAGTCCCAATTAACTTTGCTGTTAATTTTTTTGGGGTAAAAAGGTAAAATAGCATTTATTTTAATAATAACCTAAACCCTAAACCCTAAACCCACTCCACTTCCTTTCTCCCGTAAGGCTACACATATCTCTCAGTTCCCCCCAAAAGGCGATCTCCATTATGAGGATCCTGCTCGAGGCGAACTCCATTCTGACGATCCTGCTTGAAGGCGAACTCCATTCCGACGATCTGCTCGAAGCCGAACTCCATTCCGATATGCTCGAATCCGAACTCCATTTCTACGATCCTGCTCGGTTTGATGGTTTCGGTTTTTTATTGTTTTAGTTATTGATGGTTTCTTTTTGGAAGAGGTGAAGAGGAAGCCCAAGTTTGAGTCATCTGCGAATGGAGCAGTTCCGCATATAGATTGTTTTAGTTTTTGATTGTTTTAGTTATTGATGGTTTCGGTATTTGATTGTTTTAGTTCGCATTAGTATAGCATATGTTATTATTAATATATATCTGAACAAAATTTTGGCTCTGAATCCCAATTTATTCAGACATATGAAACAATTTTGTACCCAGAGATGGAAGAAGCCTATTTTTCGTCCGTGGTTAAGTATTGGGTTTCTATTTTGGAGGAGATAAATGCTTCTAAAACAAATTCATGTCATACCCAGAATTAATCTCATTTCAAAAGCTTAAGTTTTGATAATTATACTACAATCATTGTTTGATTTTGGTTTCATGTGCTTATCAGTTATCTGTAGCTATTTAAACTTTATTTGTATCGGTTATTAAAATTTATTTGCATTGGTTATGAAAATATATCTGTATTGGTTTTGAACATTAAAACAAATGCAGTTATTTGTATTTAATGCAGTTATCTGCATTGGTTATGAACATTATGATTTGATCAAATGACGCTTTGGGTTAAAATTTATCAATATTTTGGTGTGTTGGGACGCTATTTAGAAAAATTTAAATCAAATGATGCTATTTTATTAATTTTTAGATCTAGAAATCATCATTTAAGTTGCTTTCCGTTAGTACTTTCCGTTAACTAGGACTAATTTTAGCATTTTGTTAAAGGTGGGACTTATTTCTTGCTTTCATAACTTGAGGGACTGATTTCATAAAGTGACATAAGTTGAGGGACTGATTTGGTGGTTTTGCCTATAATAAATATGCACGCGTTGGCCTGTTCCATCGGATGGTGTCCTTTACCGGATCTCAACATTTATTATATATATATATTGATTAAATAAAGGCAATTGTTAACCGCACCCCAGTTTTGGCTATCCGCAACCCTTTTATATGAAGTATTACGTATTTTTTTGAAAATACGCCTTGTACTAGCATTTTTAGGAAAAGTGTTCAACACGAAAGTTGTAGATATCGTCGAGATCTACAACGTTCGTGTTGAACATTTTTCCTAAAAATGCATCCACAATGCGTATTTCCAAAATTCGTTATAGTTACGCTCATGTTTCAATTCGAGCGGCAATACATCTTGTGCGTGCATTTTTAGCGAAAGTGTTCAACACGAAAGTTGTAGATATTGACGATATCTACAACTTTGTAGATATTGACGATATCTACAACTTTCGTGTTGAACATTTTCCAAAAAATGCTTGCAGAAGGCGTATTTCCAAAAAAATGAGTAATACTTCATATAAATGGGTTGCGGATAGCCAAAACTGGGGTGCGGTTAACAATTGCCTAAATAAATATGGGATAAGCTCATAAGCCATAAGTCGCTTTAGCCAGCTTATAATATCTTCATCACGGTCATAAATAACTACAGGTCTAAGCAGGTCGGCCTGTTCCTTCCTATGGAGGCCATCAAGAGCTTTCGGTCCAACTGGCGCCGACGGGCCTACCGGAGGTTAGACGACACATCGGAAACAATAACAATCCCGGGGCGAGGCTCGGCGACGGCGGTGGAGGCTTTGGGAAAAAAGCGTCGATGGTCAAGGAAAGCGGTGGTGGTGCGGACTGCGATGAGGCGGAGGCCGATGAACGTCCCGAGGCCCAGGAAATTGATGTCTAGGCTGAGAGATGCTTATATGAACGCCATGCTTGTTGCGGGTCGCTTAGGGCTCTTGGTAGACCGGTTTACTTGAACCACCTTAGCTCGGGAGCGAACCAAGCGTGCAAACAGTCAATTTGAGATTCGTTGATTACACTGTGACTTTTTAGCGTGGAAAACCCGAAAAGGGTAAAAAATCACGTGGTCGGAGCTGTGCCGACCAAACTTCCACTAACTTCTGGGGGGTTACAATTAGAGATTTAGAAGTCGAGCGCGACAGGCCGCTGCTCGTTACAATATCAGAGAGAGAGAGAGAGAACGTTCCAAGGGCGACATGCCACCTCTCCGAAAAAACTAAGTCCTTTTCTTCTGAGGACGGTAGAGAACGTAAGTGAGACAGTCTTGTCCGCTTTCGTGGAGACGAAAGTGAGAAAGCCTTGTCCGCTTTCGTGGAGACGAAAGTGAGAAAGCCTCGTCCGCTTTCGTGAAGACGAAAGTGAGACAGCCTCGTCCGCTTTCGTGTAGACGAAAGTGAGAAAGCCTTGTCCGCTTTCGTGAAGACGGAAAACTTCAAGTCCGCGAAGGAGATCTTCAAGCGCCGAAGGAGAAATCCGTGGAAATCTTCAAGGAGCTCTCTCTGGGCGTTCAGGCCGGATCCCCTCAAATGAAGCCTGGGGGGTCTTTTTATAGCTTTGGTCGGGGGTACCCCGGTAATTTTGGCCGTTGTAACCACCATAACCACCTGGGAGGACGAATCATATTTTCCAGTTCAGAGCCCACGAATCACCATTTTTCGTGAATGACCATGCTGCCCTTCGAGGAAAGGCGACAAGTTGTTCCTGAAAAGTGAAAAAATGAAAAGACAAAAAGTGAGCGAGCCGAGTCGGAAATGTGAGCGAGCCGAGTCGGAAATGTGAGCGAGTCGGAAATGTGAGCGAGCCGAGTCGGAAAAGTGAGAAGTCAGAAGAGATAAAAAGTGAGATAAGCGCGCTCAGAAGCGTTCTGAGCACGTAACGAACGGGGAATTACTCTGAACGGAGTCCGGAGCCCGAAAAGCGGGCGGCGAGCCGGAAGAGGGGGGGGGGACTCACCCCAATCTTACTACGGGGGAGAGCGGTTCGACCGCCCCCGAAGGCGGGCGCGGCGTGGCCGCGCCCGAGGGAGGAGGGCGACTCCTCTCTGCCGCACCCCCTAAAGGGGGTGCGGCTAGGCCGCACCCCAAAAAGGGGGGTGCGGCTAGGCCGCACACCCCAAGTGGGGTGCGGCTTGGCCGCACCCCCAAGTGGGGTGCGGCTTGGCCGCACCCCAAGGGGGGGGGGGGGGGCGGCTTGGCCGCACCCCTCATGGGGTGTGGCTTGGCCGCAACCCAAGGGGGTGGTGTGGCTTGGCCGCACCCCTCATGGGGTCCGGCTTGGCCGCACCCCAGGAGGGGCTCGGCGCTACCGCGCGGTAGCGCCGGGCGGTAGCGCCGGGCTTGCCGCGGGCGCTACCGCGCGGTGGCGCCGGGCGGTAGCGCCGCGCTTGTCGCGGGCGCTACCTCTCGCGGCCCGCTCGCCGGCGGGAGGGGACGGTGTCGTCGAGCACGTTGCGGTTGGCGTCGGTTTCGGCTTTAACCTCCCACTCTCTCCCACTAAAGTAATGGGAAGAGTTGTTTATGGGAGTAACCGCCATCCGGTTCTCTCATAAATGAGAGCTCATGATGAATCCCCATCATAAGCCCCCCCCCCCCCCCCCCCCCCAACCTTCGGAGTCTGATCCTCCGTGTGAAGGAGTGTGAAGTTTTCAGTCTTCTTGCTTTGACTCCGGTCATCCTTGTTGTCGGCGTGCGGCGCGTTGAACCATGGTGGAGGTAAGCTCGTTATTTTCGTTTTGTTTGCAAAGAAAGGAGGAGATGGCAGAGCGCGCCCGCGAGGGTGGTTTTGACCGAGGCGGCAGGGCGTCGGGAGGGTGCGCGCCCGTGCATGGTCGGCGCCGACCGTGGGAGCGAGCCCGCGCGTGGGTGCTGCCGGCCGCGGGATTGAGTCGCCGGCGTCGGGCGCGCGCGCCCGTGCGCGGGCGCAGCCGGCCGCGGGGGCGGTCCACCGGCGCCTCTTGCGGCGCGCGCGCGCGGCGCTGCCGACCGCAGGACCGGGGCGTCGGCGGCCTCCGTGGCCTGTATGCGCGGGGGGGGGGGGGGGGGGGGGGGGGGGGGGGGGGGGGGGGGGGGGGGGGGGGGGGGGGGGGGTGGGGGGGGGGGGGGCGGGGGGGGGGGGGGGGGGGGGGGGGGGGGGGGGGGGGGGGGGGGGGGGGGGGGGGGGGGGGGGGGTGGGGGGGGGGGTGGGGGGGGTGGGGGGGGGGGGGGGGGGGGGGGGGGGGGTGGGGGGGGGGGGGGAGGGGGGGGGGGGGGTGGGGGGGGGGGGGGGGGGGGGGGGGGGGGGGGGGGGGGGGGGGGGGGGGGGGGGGGGGGGGGGGGGGGGGGGGGGGGGGGGGGGGGGGG
>JAWHQI010002855.1:0-22950 GCA_033032865.1 Dactylorhiza incarnata | reverse complement strand
CCCCCCCCCCCCCCCCCCCCCCCCCCCCCCCCCCCCCCCCCCCCCCCCCCCCCCCCCCCCCCCCCCCCCCCCCCCCCCCCCCCCCCCCCCCCCCCCCCCCCCCCCCCCCCCCCCACCCCCCCCCCCCCCCCCCCCCCCGCCTTTAGTTTCTTATAAGTAGACCTCGCCACCAAAGCCAACCACCACATTTAACTCTCTCGACCTCTGCCACATTCGTTCTCTCGAGCTCGCGCTTCCTACTTCTCGCACTCGCTTCCTTCTTAGCAGTTATGGGCGGTGATGGTGATGCGGAAGACCGGGCCAAATGCGCGTTTACGTTTTGCGACCACTCGTTCTTCACCTGCTCGCTTACAGAGAGCGGGTACCATTCTGTTGTGGCGAACTACGTCTCGCCGGCGTTCTCTGCTTGTCTCCCGACGAAGACCGAGGCCATCAACGACCTCCATACGGATGAGCTCGCCATCTCCGGGGCCCACTTCGATGTGGGCTTGCGGCTTCCTCTCTGTCCGGAAATCAGCCAGGTACTCGCTCGTTCCCCTTTTCCCTTTCTCGCATTCGGCTAGGATTTCTTTCTAACTGCTTTCCCGAATCCTCCGGCTATTGAAATATTACAGCGTGATCCCGGGCCAGATGACCCCTAACTCGATCGTGGTAATGGTGGGGTTCGCGTTCTACTTGCGAGAAGAACGGATCGAGTTTAGTTTGCCGGTCTTCCGCAAGCTATTCTCTTTCCGGCGAACAAGGATGGAACTGCCTTCTTGGCGAGCCAGCACGCCAAGGTCTGCGAGACAGTCAATAAAAGCCACTACTGGACGCAGAAGTTCGTATTCGTGAAGGGGCCCTTTGGCAACGTCCCCTTCTCGCCCGTCCAGCGGGACGAGCCCACCTACCGTCCCCCTCGCTCGGCGGCCACGAGGCCGAGCTCTTCAAGTACATGTCAACTCACTTCGAGGCTGCCTACCTCCGAAGAAATGTGGACTCGCTACTCCCCGTGCCGCCCGGGGCAGGTTCGGCTCGCTTTCGCTTCCTAACTTATCCCGTCATTTCTTTTTCTAACTTTGATCGCTCTTTCGCAGGGGAGTGAGATCTTCCGCTCCACCCTCCTCATGCGAAGGCCGCGACTATCTCCTCTGGCCTTCAGCTCGCTTCGGTCGCTGTCGATGCCTGCCGCGAGAGCCCCAGCACCTCCGCCGCTTCCAAGAAACCTCCCGCACCCGCGAGTCGCGGGTCGTCCCTTCCGCCTCCGCCGCCAAAGAAGAAACGACCCTCGACCCTCGCCAAGGGGAAAGGGCCCGTCGAAAGCCTGACCGGGGATGAACCCCCAGTGGACCCTCCCGCCGACAAGGGAGTCGGGGAGGTCACCGAGGTGGCCGCCGGGGTGCCGACCGCACCCGCACCGGCAAGCCACCAAAATTTCTGTCTCGGTAACAGACACCGAGACGAGGCCGGCGAGCCTCTGTTGGATTGGGACTTGGAGTCCAACAGGGTCTCAGTCTCCACCCTTCTCCCCTCCTGGGTGGAGCAGGAGACTATCGGAGGGCAAGCCTTTGCCTTGTCCTTTGGTCTCTATGGAAGGACGATGTGGACTTCGACGTCCTCACCTCCCGGGCGCTCGCGTATGAGAGCGCGCAAGCTCAGCTTCGCGGACTGGAGCTCGCCCACATGGCTGGTCGCCGCTGCCTCCAGGAGGAGAAGAACCGCGGGGAGCTGAAGCGCGAACTGAAGGAGGCGACTGAAGAGCTCGCCAACCTGAAGGAAAAACGCATGGTCTACGATGGCCTCGTCAAGAATCTTAAGGATGGGATGGTAAGTTTGCCGAGAACTCGCTTACTACCTTTCACAACACTCTTTCTCAAGCCGCTCTCTTTTGCAGGACCTTGAGACTGCGAGTCTGCTTCTCGCCCGTAAGACAGAGCTAGAGACGGAGGTCGCCGTGCCGAAGGCTAAGAACCAGGAGCTTGTCTGGGACGCCCTTCCTCCCGCTCCTCGCAGCCCCGGGACCTTGAAGAACCTGATGCGTCCGAAGGAGTTGCTGCGGGACAACGCAATCCTGGCGGTGAGGCACATTTTCAGTACCCTAAAGGGAGTTGGGCTTCATTCTGCCGAAGCAGAGGAGCTCACAGTCGAGGAGGTCGTCCCAGAGTTGTTCGAGCCGATTCCACCCAGCGAAGATAGTGAGGGCAAGAAGTCAGCTGATGAATCTTAACTGATGTAAATGTTTCCAATTCGAATTTTCTTTTTGTAAGGCGAGAATCGCCATCCCTTTTGTGTAAACCTTTTTTGGGAATGAAATAAGAGATATTTTTCCTAAGTTCCTTTTATTTTCTTCTTTTGTTTTCCTGTTGCCACTCGCTTACGTGCTCGCGCCCTGACGACACGCATCACGCGCACACCCGCGCTTTGCTTAGACGCTCACTGACTCAAACGCACGCCTACTCGCACACTTGCGCACTTACGCACTCGTGTACTGGCACGCACCCCACGTGCAACTGCTCTTTGCTCGAGCACTCGCGCACTGACACGCCTCCCACGCGCATCTACGCTTTGTTCGAGCATTCGCTTACTCGCGACTCTCCTGGGCGCGTAGCCCTGGTGTTGTCCTGGGCGATGGTCAAAGCCTTTCCACCCTACTCGCATGCCTCGTTCGTGGGACTTGCCCGAATTTTCCCTTTGAATCCCTTCCAATAGGTCCTCACCTGGGCAATCTCGCCGAGCGGATGCCCATTCTGGCTAGCTCATTCGCATAGACTGACCGAGAGTCTTGCCACGATTTTTCTGCCTCCTTTCTGATGAGTTCACGCCCAGGTGCTCTCGCCAAGCAAGTGTCCACTTTGGTTGGCCCACTCGCAAATCCTGGCCGCTGGAGCCTCTTCTTGGATTTCTTTCTTGCCCACGAGATAGCTTACGACCCTGCCAGCTAAGTGAGATCCTGATCGGGGGACCCGTTTGAGACGATCCAACTCATGCACTTTCACTTGCCTCCCCCATCCAAGACTCAACCCGACCCATCGGCTAGTGAGAGCCTGACAACGGAGTTGACCCGGGGAAGCTGAGTGCTTCCCGAAAACTTGCCAGCCTCTCCGGAGATCAACCTGACCCCACCGGCTAATGAGAGCCCGACAACGGAATCGATCAGGGGCACTCCAGCGTCATGTTGTTATCTTGTCAATCTCTCTGGAGATCAACCTGACCCCACCGACTAATGAGAGCCCGGCAGCGGAATCGATCCGGGGCACTCCAGCACCATGTTGTTACCTTGCTAGCCTCTCCGGAGATCAACTTGACCTCACCGGCTAATGAGAGTCCGGCAGCAGAATCAATCCGGGGCACTCCAGCACCATATTGTTACCTTGCCAGCCTCTCCGGAGATCAACCTGACCCCACCGGCTAATGAGAGCCCGACAGCGGAATCGATCCGGGGCACTCCAGCACCATGTTGTTACCTTGCCAGCCTCTCCGGAGAACAACCTGACCCCACCGGCTAATAAGAGCCCGGCAGCGAAATCGATCAGGGGCACTCCAGCACCATGTTGTTACCTTGCCAGCCTCTCCGGAGATCAACCTGATCCCACCGGCTAATGAGAGCCCAGCAGCGGAATCGATCTGGGCACTCCAATAACATGTTATTACCTTGCCAGCCTCTACGGAGATTAACCTGACTCCACCGGCTAATGAGAGCCCGGCAGCGGAATTGATCCGGGGCACTCCAGCACCATGTTGCTACCTTGTCAGCCTCGTCGGAGATCAACCTGACCCCACCGACTAATGAGAGTCCGGCAGCGGAATCGATCCGGGGCACTCCAGCACCATGTTGTTACCTTGCCAGCCTCTCCGAAGATCAACCTGACCCCACGGCTAATGAGTGTCCGGCAGCGGAATTGATCCGAGGCACTCCAGCACCATGTTGTTACCTTGCCAGCCTCTCCGGAGATCAACCAGATCCCATCGGCTAATGAGGGCCCGACAGCGGAATCGATCCGGGGCACTCCAGCACCATGTTGTTACCTTGCCAGCCTCTCCGGAGATCAACCTGACTCCACCAGCTAATGAGAGCCCGACAGCGGAATTGATCCGGGGCACTCCAGCACCATGTTGTTACCTTCCCGGTGTAGTACATCATGTCCGGCTCCCTGAACCCCTCCGGGAGTGGTGTCGAGAGCACCAACTCACAGAACAGGCTTCCTCCGCTCGCCGCTCTCGCTTGCTCGACTCGCCCCACGAACTCCCCGTTTGGACCTGCACTCGCCAGAACGGTGCTCGCCGGAACAGCGCTTTCCGGAGCAGCGCTCGCCGGACTCTCCCTCACCGGGCTCGGAAACAGCTCTTGTCCAACGAGGTCTCGCCCCGGCGCCTCGCCAACCACTTCCTTACCTGCTCTCTGCCCCGGGGCATTCTCGCCTACCCCCGACGGATGCACGACCTGAGGTGCTGGAGTCACGAACTCGCTTCGCGCCGCGGAGAAGGCGAGGTTGATAGTCTCGAGCACCTCCCTGCGGAGATCTGACAGCATCTCCGTTGTCACTGGCGGACCAGGTGGTGGCGAACCGTTGAAACCGCCCTCTCGCTCACCCTCTCCGACCATGTTACCTCCTAGGGAATTTCATGCACCAGCTGCTTTCCATGCTCACCGCACCAAAAATGTTGGAACCAGTATTTAGCCCAACGAGGAGTTCGGACCCCTGAAAAGGGGGGCAGCTAGCGCTTACTGATCCCACGGAGGAACCTGACCGAGGACTTAGAACGAAAGAAACAATTCTTGGCAACAGTGTGGAGGTCCCACCACACACCCGAAAGATCTTTTAAGCGCTTCCCCTCCCAAGCCAAGACTGAAGTCGGGCACCATGGAGAGCTGAAGGAGTTAACCAAAGGCATCCTGAGGAGAAGCAAAGATCTGGAATGCTCTCCAATGGTGCCCCTCATGGTCTATTTATAGTTTTTTCTGTACTGGTTTGCTAATAGCGGGATTCCGTCTTTTGGTTTTGCTATACGCACCCCAAATTGGTCTGGTAACAGCCAAACTCCGTTGTTCTGGAGGGCTATTGGCATCCCATCAAGAATATCGGGGTAAATTCACCTGTAGACCCCTGCTGGGCGAGTGACCTGTGAGGGCGCCACTCGCCAGCCTCTCCGCGAGCTGGGCCCGCGAGATCTCTTCTTGCGAATGGAGGCGAGCCCCCACTTGTCTCGCCAGTCTGGAACTGTGAGACCTCCCCCGGCTAGCTCTGGCTAAGTGCACCCCAGAACGGTTCTTAACACACGCTACGTCGTCACCGCTCTCTACTCGCGAGTGAGATTCCTGGTCCGTCTCGCCTTGCTCCGGCAGGGTGCTCGCCGCGAATCGGCGAGTGCTTTCTGAATCGCCCGTAGTTGATTTCCCTGTTAGTCGGCGAACACTGGGTTGTACAAAGGACATGTTACTATTAGATCGATATGTTTTCATGTTTGTAGAAAACAGCGGAACCTTGTATATATCTTCTGAAGTATCAAATACAATGTATGAATACATATATATAGGAGGGAGAAAGAGAGAGGAGTCACTTATACACGGTGTGGGACTAAAGCTGAGAGAGAAAAAAATAAGAAACTAAATGGGTCCATAAATTGGCATTTACATTGACTTTTCTAACACTCCCCTACAAGCTGGAGCGTACAAGTCGTAGGCACCCAGCTTGGACAGTCACTGATAAAACAGGGTACTTGGTAGGGCCTTGGTGAGAATATCAACAACTTGGTCAGTACCCGGAACATGCTTTAATTCTAGCTTCTTCATTTAAACTTTCTCCCGGATGAAGTGACAGTCCACTTCAATGTGTTTCGTTCTTTCATGGAAAATAGGGTTCTTGGCTGTATATAGCGGCTTGACTGTCATATAGTAAGATAGCTGGTGAGAGAAGTTTTAATCATAGATCAGTGAGGAGACTTTCAAGCCATGTGAGCTCAGAGACAACTGATGCCATCGAATGGTACTCCGCTTCAGCGAAAGATCGAGCAACCACAGCTTGTTTCTTACTACGCCAGGTAACAAGGTAGCCTCCAAAGTAGGTACAAAATCCAGTGGTAGACCGCCGATCATCCAGGGAACAAGCATAATATGCATCAGAATACGCAACCAAAGTTGGAATAGAAGATGACGTTTGTAAACTAGCCCTTGACCAGGGGCTGTTTTTAGATATCTTAGGATGCGTTCGACGGCCTGAAGATGAAACATTCGAGGGGAATGCATAAACCGACTGACAACCCCAACAACAAAGGATATATTTGGTCTTGTGACCGTTAGATAAATCAATTTCCAACAAGTCGTCGATAATATTCTGGATTTGGAAGAGGAAGATCATCATCAGAGGCATATGCACGCAGCTTGTGATTGACATCCATAGGAGTGTTAATCGACTTGCATCCAAAGTAGCCAGCATCCTGAAGAAGATCGAGACAGTACATACGTTGAGAGAGGACAAGTCCATCAGGATGTCTCACGATCTCAAGACCAAGGTAGTATCGAAGGTTCCCCAGATCTTTTGTTTGCAAAACGGAGCTAAGGCGTTGTTTGACCGCTTGTATTCCTTTAGAATCATCTCCAGTGATTAGGATGTCATCAACATATACCAACAGAAGAACCGTTCCCGTTGTCCAATGTCGGGTGAACAGAGAGAAGTTCGCCGAGCTCCGTGTAAAGCCAACTTCCCGCACAGCCTTACTGAACATGTCAAACCATCCCGAGGGGATTGTTTGAGACCATAGATTGACTTCGTAAGGTGACACACTCGGGACTCCCCCGTGGTCTCAAACCCAGGAGGTTGTTGCATGTAGACTGTTTCTTGTAGGTCACCATTTAGAAAAGCATTCTTGATATCAAGTTGATGTAAGGGTCATTGGCGATGCACAGCGACGGAGAGGACACGAACTGTGTTGAGCTTGGCCACTGGAGAGAATATTTCCTCATAATCGAGACCTTGTTGTTGAGTAAAACCACGAGCCACCAGTCGGGCTTTAAGACGGTCAATTGTCCATCAGTAGCATGCTTGATGATAAAGACCAATTTACACCCAACATGAGTCTGGTCTGGAGGGAGATGGACCAGGTCCCATGTTTGATTAGCCCAGAGGGCTGTCATTTCTTCTTCCATGGTTGCCCGCCAGCATGGATGATAGAGAGTCTCCTGCACAGAGTTGGGTATAGAAATAGAGGATAATGAAGTAGCAAAAGTTTGTAGCTGTGAGGAGAGGCGATGTAAGGATACATAGTTCGCCAAGGGATGCGCAGTGGAGACTGGTGCCGGATCCGCAGAGCGCAGAGTGTCAGAGGTCGAAGCCGACTGCATTAGTGCAATGGAGCGTGAGCGACGGGTGTAGACACGGATAAGAGGTGGTTTGTGTAGAGCGGGAGCCGAGTCAGGGAGGAGTAGTGGTAGAGGCGTGGTAACGGGAATGACAGGTCGAGGGAAGGATTGTGGTGGAAGAGGTGGGGTTGGGGTGGAGAAGAAAGGTTCGTCCTCCTGAAAGGTAACATCAGCAGAAACAGTCACTTTACGGGTAGCAGGAGAGTAGCAGACGTAGCCTTTCTGAGTACGTGAATAGCCAACAAACATGTGTTTGGCTGTCCGGGGAGCCAACTTGTCCGTGGACGGACCCAGTAGGTGAACGTAGCAGGTACAACCAAATATGCGGGGTGTGAGAGAGAATGTCGGAGTGGAGGGGAAAAAGAGGCTAAACGGAGTAGCATTCTGGAGGACGGAGGAAGGTAAACGGTTAATGAGATAATATGTCGTGGACAGCGCAAAGTTCCAATAGGCTTTGGGTACCTGCATGTGAATCATGAGAGAGCTAGCAACATAGAGCAGATGTCTATTTTTACGTTCGGCAACGCCGTTTTGTTGGGGGGTATAGGCACACGACATTTGGTGAATGATCCCAAAGTCAGAGCAGAGAGTAGCAAATTCATGGCTAGTGTATTCGCGAGCATTATCTGTCCTGAGAGTTTTTATGTTTTCAGAAAACTGCGTGCGAATCTAAAGAACGAAAGCCCAAAATATATGGGGAAGCTCGGAGCGATCACGAAGTAAATACAACCACGTTGTGCGAGAATAGTCATCTATAAAGGTGATAAAATAGCGATAACCAGAGATACTAGTAATTTTATACGGGCCCCAAACATCGGAATGAACTAAAACAAGAGCAGAGCTCCGAGTACAATGAGAAGGAAAAGAAGAACGATGTTGTTTCCCCAAAATACATGAGTCACACTTAAAAGCGGGAAGAGAGATATCTCGAAGAGCCTTCTGAAGGACTGGAAGAGGGGCATGCCCAAGACGCTGATGCCACTCAACGGAGAAGACCGATGAGAGGATAGTAGGAGAAGCATCAAGGTAGAGCCCGTTTTACAGTTGTCCCTTACCAACAGTACTCTGCGTCCGTCGATCCTGCATCAGAAAAGAAGAGGGGGTGAATGTTACTAAGCAATCTAAATCGGCAGTGAGGCGACTGACGGAAAGTAAATTAAACGGGGAGCCCGGGACATGAAGAGCCGAGCGGAGAGGGAGAGAGGAATTGAGGAAGATATCAGCAGAGCCGGAGACAGGAACGGTGTCGCCATTGGCCACTGTGATACACTTAGGATGCGGACAATCCAAGTATTGATGTGGCTTTAGCGAGGTGATATGGTGAGTAGCACCTGAGTCCACTATCCAGTGTGGACTAGTGGAGCGACACGCGATACCTTCATTGGAGATGGAGGCAGCAGAGGCAACGGAGGCAGGCGGGCAGCTGAGCATGTCGTGGAGTTATTGGAGCTGGAGGCGGACTTCGTCAAGATCAGCACGAGTGGCAGAAGGACTGTCTGCAGCAACAGAAGCAGTCAGACGAGGAGGAAGACCATGTTTGCGGTAGCAAAGTTGCCTCAAGGTGTCCATCCCTACCACAGAAGGAACACTTAGGACTTGGTCAACCACCGCGGCCCCTTCCCCGAGACCCTGATCGTCCTCCACGAGCAGGAGGAGGGAGAGATAGTAATGGTGCAGAAGATTGTTGAAGGAGGGCCGGTGAGGGAGGTCCAGTATTATCAGGAGGTGGTGATACCTTTAGCAGCATGGAGCGCACGTCAGAGAGTGAGGGAATAGTAGCAGGCGAGAGGATCTGAGCTTGAATGCTCTGAAGATGAGGCGGGACGAGCCATCATCGTGGCAATACAAACGGCTGCCTTCTGAGCACGTTGGGCAGCGAGATCCGTAGTAGCGGGCTGATGTCGGATCCAGGCTTCAGCCAGTGTCTTAGCCTGAGCAACAAATAAGGTCAAGTTGGCAGCACCACCAGTGTCAAGAGTCTGAAGATCCGTGATGATGTCATATAGGTGCTGGAAACTGGCCTTGCTGGAGTAGAGAGAATGGAGCTCATCCCACATTGCCTTGGCAGTCTCGTGATACATGGTCATGCGGTAGGGTTCGCCATCAAGGGAGTTGAGAAGCCAAGTCTGAACACGACCATTGTTACGTAGCCAGTCATATACCATCGTCTGTAATCGTGCCATCGATATACCCAAACATCTGTTTGCTGCGAATGACATGTTGGGCAACGCAAGACCATTCCAGATAATTCGTGTCATCCAAGGGAACCATGGTAATCTTCAAGGAGCCGGAGTGGCCATGAGGGCGCTGAGAGTCGCTCATATGAGGCTGGATCACAACCGGAGAAAATGCAGAGGAATCAGGATCACCCATATCGGCAAAGAGGAATGACGAGATCTCAAACAGCAGAAGCTATTAGTGGCAGCAAGAGGAAGGGCATCTAAGACTGTAGAGACGGACAATAGCAACATAGCAGCAACAGCGGCGATCGGGCAGCAGCGGCACCGGTGATTAGGCAGCAGCGGGACGAAAGAACAACAACACAGCGACAGCGAGAAAACAACGGCACCAGAGAACAGCGCAGCAGCAGCACGTCAACAGTAGTTGCACAGCGGCATCGATCAGGAATGAACAGGAGAGGCGGCGTCACGAGAGAACAGCAGCGGCATCACGGTTGAACAGCGGCGGCATCACGGGAGAACAACGACGTTGTCCTCCTCAGCAACCGACAACGGCATAGTTTCCGCCAGACCGCCGCATGAGCGGGCCGAGCACCTACGGCAGCTCAAACAGCGATGGGAGAGCGACGGAAGGGATGGGAGAGCGACGGAAGCGATGGCAGGCGAACGACGGAACACGAGACGGGAGCGGGACGCGAGTCGGGAGCTAGCGCCGATTATGTTTGCGATCCTTTGATACCAAGTAGAACACAATAACGACGACTTGAAAACTAAATATTAGCTAATTACTACTTTAGTTTAGTTTGTTATTGTAAAGCTTCAAAAATATAGATGTTTTACAAGAGAAATCACAACAATATGACTCAAAAAATCTGAAAACTTGATAATTTTTGATGGCACGTGAGTGCAAGTATTGGAGCAAAAATTGTCGAAATATTGACCTCAACTGCACGTTAAGTATATAAAAAAACAGTTTGACACAATCATACCTGGAATTTAAGTTGTATAAATCCTTTGGCATGTACCCTTCAGGAGATACAGATTCAGTTGGTGGAGGCAGCCATATAGTAGTAAATCCCAGCAAAGCTAATTCATCAGCCTTTGGCTTCAATGTACTATACCATGTTCCAGACTTGTGAGATTCCCAGTTGAATCCTTGACAAAGAATCTCATGTCCAGAGCCAGTTCCTGAACATACTTTTCTGGAAGGTTTCAATTGGTCAGCTTTGGGGACAGATTCCTCGACAAAAACTGGAGTAGAACTTCTGAAGATGTTATAAGCTTCTGCAGCCAACTTCTCAATTTCTCGAAGGATGCCCTCTTGAGCTTCTATACTTCTTTCTTTTTTACTCCTCTCAGAAGTTATATCAGTTACTAGATTTTTTATTCCACGAATGATGTCATCAGTATATGAAGTTTTATCACTTTGTTGGTGAGTCTCAATAATCTGTTGATGACTATCACTAATATCCTGTTCTTTAGACCAAACTTGTCGTTCCACTTTTGTGGAATCCAACCTGCTTCGACAGCTAGAGCGTCTCACACTTGCAAGAGGGATGTAGAAATCAGTTCCCTGATTTTGCATCCATGTGTATTTATTAAGCTTGAGCACGAAAAGCACACCTGTAATGTCCTTGTTCAAAGAGAAAAAACCCCAACTGCCTGAACCATCCGCTTTTGGCTGCAACACAAATGGATTTCATAAAGTTATTAACTGCGCTACAGATCAAAACCTTGATTTCTATCTAAAAAGGGAACAAAAAAAGTGAGCATTACAACAGGCCTCCAATAGTAAAAAATTCAGTATCAGCTGCAAGGAATACCTTGTCACTATATATACAAGAGAACATCCATCGAGGAATTTATAATAATGAAATAGTTGATTGGTAGAATTCTGCATCTTAGTGCACACAAATCACTGTATCTAGGGTGTTCCCTAATGAGTTGACTAGACAGACAAAGAATACAAAGGCTAAGCTCTTAAAGTCAAATTGTTAAATAATGCATAGTTCGATTTCGGGTACTTAGTCGACAATCTTGCATATTTTAGTTCAACCTGAAATTAACCTTGTTTCATTTTTCAGATTAGGTTGTAGCCTGATTAACTTTGGCTCATAGCAGGTAAAATACACACACAATTGTCAGCTGGTAAAACCTGAGCAATAGAGATCGACTCAAACTTTTTACAGATTGCTTTGAACTGATATTGATGCTTCTGAAAAATTCTGCATTTGCTAAAGACAGTAACCTGATTAACCTGAAATTGAAAAGGCTCATTTTCGTTCTGGAACCGATCAGCTAGACATCAAGCTAAAATTAACTTAGGGGTCATTTCCTTCAACATGCAGTACATCACTGACACCAAAATCTGTGAAGATGCCAACGAGGCAATAGTGGTCACAACATCCTTTTCAATCAAACAACAAGTAGAGATTCACAGGAAGATAAACAAGAAAACTCTAGTAGACAATGATTGCTGAGTCGACTTAGCGGGAACCCCCAGAACCAAGTAGAAGTTGTTGAGTAGGACCCCATACATAAAGCCTTTCAATTAAGCTTTGTCAGGATCAAGACAGTGGTTATCTGCTGTCATGTAGCTCTCACTGAATCGGTTTATTGTATGCATTTAAATAGTTCATTGTGTTGTGTTACATTTGCCAAGTCTTCATTTCAGATGATGTGTAGTATACAGTTATCCCTGCTTTTCAGGGTTTGATGTGGCAGTCCCTCCCGGAAAAAAATCAAAATACCCCCAAACATTGGCCTTTGCATGTTGTGTTGATATGAATATGACTCTTTGGGCTGATATGAATATTACTCTTTGGGCCCACGGCCGCCTTGTCAAGTGTTGTTACCATAGTCTAGCACGTGTTATGTTGTCTATGCAGCTTTAGAGAAATTTTCGTAATTTCATGTACCCTCACTCTCGCCTATACAAAGGAGTGGTAGAGAGTCTCTTATTTCATCTTGGATTAATTGTCTTGTTAGGCCTTATAAGAGAGATAGACTCTTAGAGAGATCCTGCCTTCAAGAGATCGGATATGGAGCTTGCCTCAATATAATGTATTCCGCTATTTATTAATTTACTTCATTGGTGTTTGACAAGTGGGATAAAGGCTTGAGTGTTGTTGTTGGTGGTGTTTGGCAAGTGATTAGCTATCAATTGGTCTAACTTGCCGAGCAAATCGGGTTCAACTTCGAACCCTAATTGGCGCATCGTCCGCTCCCAGTTCCTTCCCGCGGTCTGCTTGACCTGTCGTTCTTGGCCCTAATCAATAACGATCATCCATCGTTGCTCCAGTAGGCCAACATCTATGCATCTGAACGACTTCCGTGAACCCCGGTCCTCAAACTGAGTCTGCCCGTCCCACGTGCCTGATCCCGCTCGCCTTGTTGTTTCGACCGTCAATCACAATCAGGCCGCACGACACACGTCGCTTCCGACCAACACTCGCATTGACATTCCGAGCCTTGTCAACAACTGAGTCGCACGACACACCGGCGCTTCCACACTAGCGCAAAATCCAACTCTGACGCCGACCTAGATCCATGCTACAACGACTTTTACTATCTGTCGACCTAGTTGTCTTCGACCTAGCTACAATCCCAACAGTACTGTCGTCGACCCTCAACAAATGACCGACATTCCTTCCTCCGGCTCCTTCCCTTCATGCCTTCATAAGAGATATAGACTCGTAGAGAGATCCTGCCTTCAATAGATCAAATATGGAGCTTGCCTCGTTATATTGTATTCCGCTATTTATTAATTTACTTCATTGATGTTTGACAAGTGGTTTGCTATCAATTGGTCTTTGTCGACCAAATCGGGTTCAATTTCGAGCCCTAATTGGCGCATCTTCCGCTCCTAGTGCCTTTCCCGCGATCTGCTTGACCTGTCATTCTCGGCCCCAATTAATAACGATCATCCAACGTTGCTCCTGTAGGCCTCCATCTTTGCGTCTAAAAGACTTTCGCAAACCCTGATCCTCAGACTGAGCATGTTCGTCCCACGTGCTCGATCCTACTCGCCATGTTGATTCAACCGTCGACCACGATCAAGCCGCAAGACACACGCCGCTTCCGACCAACACTCGCCTTGCTATTCCGAGCCTTGTCGGCGACTGAGTCGAACGACACACCGGCGCTTCAGCACTAGTGCAACATCCAACTCTGATGCCGACACAGATCCACACTACAGCGACTTCTACTCTGTGTCGACCCAGTCGCCTTCGACCTAGCTATAATCCCAACAGGACTGTTGTCGGCCCTCAACAAACGACTAACATTCCTTCCTTCGGCTCCTTCCCTTCATGCCCATGACCGGCTCCATAGCCATCTGCGCCGACGAGGAAATCTTTGTTTCAACATCCAATGATGCCCTCACCTGGAAGACCTCAGCTCCTCCTCCGCGAGCTTGCGACCACCACCGCCCACCGTGATATGATACCCCTTCCCCTCTTCCACCACAACCCTCTACGGGCCCACCATTGACTACATAGGGTTCCAACACCCTATTGGGTACATTCACACCACCCTCCTCCGCCATATTGAGATTTCGGTGTTCGACGACACTGACCCCCTTGGTTGGATCGCTTGCGTCGAACAATATGTCGATCTCCAGTCCACTCCCTCCAACCAGAAGGTCCCTATGGAGACTATCTATATGGAGGGCCCTGCACTCTACCGGGTGTTTGGATGCGCCAATTGACCTTGATCTCTCTTGGCCCACGCATAAGGATGAACTTCTCCGCCACTACGACACAAGCTAAGTGGGCAATGCATTCATTCCATCGGCTCCTTCCCTTCATGCCCACGACCCGCTCCGTAGCCATCTGCACCGACGAGGAAATCTTTGTTTCAGCATCAAATGATGCCCTCGCTTGGATCGCCAGGAAACTTAACTAGAAGACCTCAGCTCCTCCTCCGCGAGCTTGCGACCACCACCGCACACCGTGATACGGCACCCCCGCCCCTCTTCCACCACCGCCCATCTACGGGCCCTCTATTGACTATATAGGGTTCCAACACCCCGTTGGGGACATTCACACGGCCCACTTCCGCCGTACTGAGATTTCGGTGTTCGACGACACCGACCCCCTCGATTGGATCACTTGCGTCGAATAATTTGTCGATCTCCAGTCCACCCCCTCCAACTAGGTCAACATGGCGACTATCTATATGGAGGGCCCTGCACTCCACTGGGTGTGTTGGATGCGCCAAATGACCTTGATCTCTCCTAGCCCACAATTAAGGATGAACATCTCAGCCACTACGACACAAGCCAAGCGGGCAATGCATACGAGCACCTCAACTTTGTTCTTCAGTTCAGCACCAATGCAACCTACATCGCACCGCCACCACCAATTCTACCAATGTTGGTACACCCACTACCCCAACACTTATCTCAACAAGAGTGCCTCGAGCTTCACTGGAAGGGCTTCTATTTTTTTTGCCAGCATCCGTACTTTCCTAGGACACAAATCCACTCTCAAAGACTTGCACTTGTTGATCGGTGTCGAGGACGATGATCCCGATTTCATGGACTCGGATCCTTTGACGCTTGTGGATGATCCCTTCGGACCTCAACCTTGAGGATAAGATCCATTTTTGGAAGGGAAGTATTGATATGAATACAACTCTCTGGGTCCACAACCACCTCGACAAGCGCCGTTAGTCTAGCATGTGGTATGTTGTCTATGTATTATGAGGTAAAGATCTTTTGATTCCTAGAGCGGGGCCGGTGAAGCAATGTTCCTCGGAAAGAAACTAGATTTAACTACTCTAAACTAAACAGAGATGGTAATAAAAATGGAAAAGAAGGGATCTCAACGAGTATACTAAAGGGTATAGACTTACAGTACTCGCTCAAGGCTCCAGAGGAAGACGAGAAACTCATGCAAAGATAGTAAAGAATACGGACAATGCACAAGAGTTCAACAACATGAGCTGTTGAAAGTGGGCCCATCATGGGAAATCCACAGCGGCCTGCAGGTCGTGCACCCCAACTCATTTCTCCGGTGGAAGAAGAAGAATAAATCCCCGGAAGGGTGTTGAGGCGGGGCTTGATCCCCCGACCTCCTTTATCAGGTTACTGGCAGCATCCCTGATACCCAACTGTGCAGCGCAATTGAGTATCAGGGATGCTGCCAGTAACCTGATAAAGGAGGTCGGGGGATCAAGCCCCGCCTGCGCAGTTGGGTATCAGGGATGCTGCCAGTAACCTGATAAAGGAGGTCGGGGGATCAAGCCCCGCCTCAACAACCTTCCGGGGATTTATTCTTCTTCTTCCACCGGAGAAATGAGTTGGGGTGCACGGCCTGCAGGCCGGCTGTGGATTTCCCATGATGGGGCCACTTTCAACAAAAGTGCAGCGCAGTTGGGTATCAGGGATGCTGCCAGTAACCTGATAAAGGAGGTCGGGGGATCAAGCCCCGCCTCAACAACATTCCGGGGATTTATTCTTCTTCTTCCCCGGAGAAATGAGTTGGGGTGCACGGCCTGCAGGCCGGCTGTGGATTTCCCATGATGGGCCCACTTTCAACATGAGCTACATAAGAAGGTACGATGGAGTTGAAATTGTGGAGAGAGGAAGGAGATAGAACCAAGACGATGGAAGGGAGTTAGAGGAGAAGAACCCTCGGTTCCTTGGTAGGGCTTTATTCCTCTCCACTTGATATCAGAGGGAACCTAATCCCGTGTGCCGCGTCTCCCGTTCGTCTCCTTCGTTTCGATCGCTTCACTGCTTCGATTGATAGATCGTATTGATCTGAGCAGATCTTCGTGCACGACCCGCCGATGCAGTCGTTTGGCGGAGCCGACACCGCCGTCGGTTGCTGAGGAGAATGATGTCGCCGTTCTCCAGTGAAGTCGTCGCTCCCGTCGATCCTTCTCTTCTGCTCCAGCTGCCGCCGCCGGTCCTATGTGAGGCCGTTTTTCATCTCTAATGCTCCCCGTTGTTGTGTCGACAACTCCCGTTGCTCCCTGCCGCTGATATCCGCCGATTTCCGATCTCTACCGCTGGGTCGACCAGTCCTGCAGCCGATTTCTCCTGCCTGCCGACGGCTCCTGCTGCTTGACGCCATTTTTCTGTTGTTTCCTGATGCTTTGAGGTTGCTGCCTCTAATGGATCCTGCTACTTGATCTCGTGTCTCTCTTCTTCGTCGATATGGGTGATCCCGATTCTTCTACTCCGGGTGTGATCCAGCCTCAGATGAGTGACCCTCAGCGGCCTCATGGTCACTCCAGCTCCTTGAAGATTACCACAGTTCCCTTGGATGACACGAATTACCTTGAATGGTCCCGCGCTGCCCAACATGTCATTCGCAGCCAACAAATATTTGGGTATATTGATGGGACGATTAAGGAGCCCCCCAAGACTGATCCCTCCTGGAAGCGTTGGGATTCTGACAACTCTCTAGTTGTCTCTTGGCTCCTCCATTCGATGTCTCCTAAGGACTACCGGAGCTATATGTTGATGGACTCGACATTCGAGATCTGGACTCGGGCTTGCGAAACGTACTCTCAGATTGGCAGTTCCACGCAGGTTTATGAGCTCACTTGCCGCATTTTGGAGTTGAGGCAAGGATCGATGACTGTTTCATCATTCTTCTCGGAGTTTAAGCGCCTTTATCAAGAGTTGGACTACTTTGCGCATTTCACTCCTGTGT
The DNA here is from genome assembly GCA_033032865.1 of Dactylorhiza incarnata. NCBI lineage: Eukaryota > Viridiplantae > Streptophyta > Magnoliopsida > Asparagales > Orchidaceae > Dactylorhiza > Dactylorhiza incarnata. The sequence continues at coordinate 5,767 of JAWHQI010002855.1, read as the reverse complement.
GTACTGCAGACGCCGTTCAGTTAAAGCAAAAGGAGGATCGCTTCCGTCTCCATGTCTTCTTGATGGGCTTGAACATGGAGTTTGATATGGTGCGGACACATTTCCTCCACCGCTCTCCTCTTCCCTCTCTTCGGGAGGCATTCAGTATGGTTCTGGGTGATGAAGGCCGCCGCAAGTCCCTCAGTATTATGGCTCCTTCTGATCGTTCCGCCCTGACTAGTGTTGGTCGAGGTCTTATTCCCACTCCTGGATCTTCTGTGCCCACATGTGATTACTGTGGTTGAAGGGGACACTCTCGGGAGGTATGTTTCATTCATCCGCATCTGGCACCTCCTGGACATGGCTGCGGCCGTGGTCGTGGATCTGGCCGCTGGGGCCAAAGACACAGTGGCTACCGTTCTCATGATGTTGCTTACACTACGTACGTCTATGATGAGCCCCAGTATTCCGCCTCTGCCTCTCTTACAACTCAGGAATTGGATGCATTTCGTCGCCTGCTTCACTCTCAATCTGATCCTGTCACCGGAGGTTCTACTTCCCTTGCCACTATTGTTATGCCCAGTGCTCATGCAGTCACCTCCTCACCTTCTGAATGGGTGCTCGACTCCGGTGCTAAGCACCACATGACTGGGTCTTCCTCAGGTTTTCTCTCTTATACTCCTGTCTGGTAAGGACAAAGTTATTTCTTCTAACGGGTCTTTGTCCTCCATTGCGTGCAAAGACAATATCTCATGTTCTCTGTTTATTTCTCTTTCCTCCGTTTTTCATGTTCCCTCCTTTCCACACAATTTACTCTTCATCAGCAATATTACTAAATCTCTCAACTGCTCAGTAACTTTTTTCCCTGATTCTTGTGTCTTTCAGGAACTGGATACGAAGCGGAACATTGGCAGTGGTAGGAACCGTGGCGGCTTGTACTACCTGGACAACCAGCTTCCCTCTCAGTCTCTTTCCAGTTCCACTGTTACTGCTGATGATGTTCGCCGCTGGCATCTGCGTCTTGGACATCCGTCCTCCGTTTATCTGCAAAAATTATTTCCCGTTTTTTTACCTTATCTTCAGAACTTTGCTTGCAATATTTGTGATGTCTAAACATGTGCGACATACTTCTTCGCATCTTTCTTCCCCTAGTAGTATCCCGTTTGATGTTATTCATTCTGATGTTTGGGGGCCGTCCCTCATTTTATCTTTATCTGATTTTCGATGGTTTGTCAATTTTATTGATTGTTTCTCTCGCACTACTTGGGTTTATCTGTCGAAAAACAAAAAATAGAGTTTTTTCTTGTTTTCAAGTGTTTCATAAAATGGTCAAAACCCAATTTGATGCCTCTATTCGTGTTCATAGAAGTGATAATGGGGGGAGTATGACGATCGCGCTGCCTTTAGTTCTTACCTCACCACTCACGGTATCATCCACTAAAAAACGTGTGTTCACACCTCTACTCAAAACAAAGTGGCCGAACGTAAAAATCGGCACCTCCTTGAGGTTGCTCGCTGTCTCCTAGCCACTATGCATCTTCCTAGATCCTATTGGGGTGATGCAGTTCTTACAGCTGCTCACCTTATCAACCGACTTCCCTCTCTTGTCCTTTCCTTTACTACTCCTCTAGCTCGTCTATCCACCTTCGGCGTGGTTCATACTTCCCATTTGGCAGCCCGTGTCTTTGGGTGTCTGTTTCGTACATGTTCACCAGCCCATCGCGACAAACTTGACCCTCGGTCTCAACGTTGTGTCTTCCTTGGCTATTCCTCTATGACCAAAGGATATCGCTGTTATCACCCTCCTTCCCGGCGTATGTTCTGTACCATGGATGTCACCTTCCGGGAGGGGGGTCCTATTTTCTGCCTTCGACTCACTTTTTTCATCAGGAGGAGAGTAGTGGAGATACGGATGTTACTCCTTCTCCTCTTCCTCTTCTTCCTTCTATTCCCCCCATTCCTCTTCCCATTCCGATACTCATAGCCCCTATCACGGTACCGGACTCCTCTACTATGATTTCTACTTTTCCCCACGTATACCACCGTCGTTCAGGTATACAACGCCACTACAGTTCCACCTCTACCAGTGCTAACTTCAGATTCAGATTTTGATGATGCTGATCTGCATATCCCTCTTGCATTGCTGAAGAAAGGTAAAGTTGTTTGTACTCAACATCCTATTTCTAATCATGTGGCTTACCATCATCTCACCCCGCTTCATCAGGATGTTTCATCTCTTTCCTTGTCGTTATTCCTAAGACCTGGCAGGAAGCTTCAAGGATACCTTCCTGGGCACAGGCTATGCAAGATGAGATGTTTGTCGTGGAGAAAAATCACACATGGAATGTTTCCTCTCTACCCCCAGGAAAGAAAGCTATAGATTCCCGATGGGTCTTCTATGTTAAGCAGGACCAAGATGGCAAGGTGGAATGGTACAAAGCACGTCTGGTCGCTCAAGGATACACTCAGACTCAGGGAGTTGATTACCAGGAGACCTTTGCTACAGCAGTAAAGATGGACTCCATTCGGGTGTTATTATCGTGTGTTGCTTGCCTGGATTGGGACCTCCATCAACTAGACGTGAAGAATGTGTTCCTCCGCGGTGAGCTTGACGAAGAGGTGTACATAAAGTTCCCTCCTGGTTTTGTGAAGAAAGGAGCTGAAGGGCTTGTCTGCCGCCTAAGGAAATCATTATATGGCCTGAAGCAATCACCTAGGGTCTGGTTCGGGAGATTTCTCACGACTATGCTCAAGTTTGGGTACAAGAAAGCTCAATCTGACAATACCATGTTTATCCGGAGACATGAACAGAAGATTGTGGTTCTCATTGTCTATGTGGATGACATCGTGATTACTGGAAATGACAGAGAAGATTGCCAATCTTAAAACCCTCTTGTCTGCTGAATTTGAAGTGAAAGACTTGGGAAGATTACGATACTTCCTGGGTATCGAGGTGGTTAGATCTGAGCAGGGTATCTTCATATCCCAACGGAAGTATATATTGGATCTCCTAAAGCAAACTGGCATGCTAGGTTGTGTTCCTGTGTACACCCCTATGGAGGAAAATCACAGGATTGAAGAAGATGGTGATGGTGATCACACTAATGTATCACGTTATCAACGATTGGTTGCGAAACTTATACATCTATCTCACACGCGTCTGGATATTACGTTTGCGGTCGGTATCCTTAGCAGATATATGCATTCACTCAGGATCAGACATCAAGAAGCTGTGTATCGCGTGCTACGGTATTTGAAGAAAGCCCCTGGTCGTGGTCTTCTATTATCTAAGAACAACCACTTGAAGATTGAAGTTTTTACTGATGCTGGCTGGGCTGGATGTCGTGATGACAAAAAGTCCACCACAGGATATTATTCCTTTGTTGGTGGAAATCTGGTGACTTGGCGTATCAAAAAGCAGAATGTGGTGGCTAAGTGCAGAGGCAGAATATCGTGATATGTCTCAAGACCTATGTGAGGGTCTTTGGTTGCGTACAGTGTTACAAGATCTGGGTTTCTCTGAGACAACCCTTTCTCCTTGTTCTGTGACAATAAGGCAGCTATCATTATCGCTCATAACCTAGTCCAACATGACAGGACAAAGCATGTTGAGGTTGATCGACACTTTATCAAAGATCAATTGGATAAAAAGACAGTTGTCACACCTTTGTTCATTCCAAAGATCAGCTGGCCGATGTGTTTACCAAAAGCTTAGGGTGTGATATGTTCATCGATGATATTCAAAAGCTTGGGATGACTGACATCTTTCATACGACTTGAGGGGGAGAGTTTTAATATATTTTTAGTAAATTTCAAGTCGTGTTTATGGTTCTAATCCCAATTGGGGCAATTCAGACTTTTTTCCTTTTTTAGGTCTTCCCTCACCCAAGTATATGTGTGAGTGAGGGCTCTCTAATTAATCAATCAAAGCTTTATTCCTCTCCACTGTTGTTAATCATGGGAGTATCTTTTTGGCATATTAATCTGCGACTATGAAGCACGGATACTTTCCCAAGGGCCGCGTACCCATACCGGGCATGTTTCCAGTACCGGTACGTACTCGATACTCGATGGATACACCTGCTACTCTAGTCTAAGGATAAGTTTGGATTGATAGACCGTTCTGCATTTTGTGATATGACTATGTTTTTCTAGAGTAAACAAAAAACTTTTCCATCTATTTTAGAAAAGAAAAAATGACTAATAAATGCAACTAGTGGTATTTGTTTACTATAGTAACAAAATGTGATCCTAACTTAAGTTTCTTTTTATCGTTAGAACTACGAAGAATTTGATTTAAATTTGCTTATTTTGTTAATTTAGTATGTATTTGACGAATAGATGTGTTTTCTACTCGCGCTCAATATGATTTTTTCTATGTTTTATATTCTCCTTCTTTTAAAAAGTTGACATATATATACATGTACATTTATATATATGTGTATATATAAATCAATTTTATTAACATCGTGCCTCGAACGTACCCGTGTGCTTATTTTTTTATCTCCACGTACCACTGTACTGGATACGTATCGTACCTGATACTCGTACCCGTACCGGTGCTTCATAGATCTGCGATTAGGTATGTACTGTGTATGATCTCATGGTGACAGTAAAGAAATTTGAGTATGCGATCAGGGTATGGTGAGTGATATTCGTCAAATTTTGAGGGTCAGATCCTCATGGAGATGACCATATGGGATCTCACGCTTTTTGGCAATATTGCTCACTTCAGTCTCTTCACAAATCCATAGTTTGATCTTCTCAAGACCACTCCTTAACAAGGGTTACAAATCAACTTATCTTTCTCTCCTTTTAGAGTCTTTATTTTACCTTCCAAGACTCCTCTGCTCCCTTGTCCCATCCCAATCGCTATAAAGAAGGTTCCCCTCACTCCTCCCCGCCCTCTCTCCTCCTATGAGGAGGCTCCTTAGGCTAGCAAGGGGGAGCCGAGGGAGAGGAAGTTGCGGTAAATAAAGGGAGCAAGCAGACTCGTGTTGTGCGAAGCTCAGATGTCTCTCATGTGCCTAAGTGGTTCACCTCTCCTAAACCAAGAAGGCGTTCACCGATTTATTCACCAAGGTCGATGTTGTCTTCACTTTTATTCGTCAATGCCCACCCTCCTCATCAGCTAAGAGAAAGAAGAGTATCAGAAGGTCTGAGTGGTCCATCATCACACCTCTACAACTATGATCCATTCATGTTGGATGAGTAGGGCCTCCCGTGGCCTCTTGGAGCGAAAAAGATGAATTATTTAAGTTCCACACAAAAATGATATCCTATCTGGATAAAGAAGTTACTGCTGACTCCTTCAATGTTGGTCATGTGATTGCTCGTACATGTGATATTGACGTTCCTGGTCATATTTGTAGTTATGCCAACGTATAAAGAAAGATGAGGAGTTGGAAAGTGTTATTAGTCATATTAGTCACACACCTTGTACCAGCACATCATGTTCCTTCATGCTTAGTATAAATAAAGGGTGAGACCTCCATATGAGGTACTCAGTTTTTTCTCCTAATCCCGTAACAAGGTATCAGAGCGAAGTTAGGGTTTTTTTTCCGTTCGCCGCTCTTTCTCGCCTGCTCCGTTCGTTTTCTCGCCCGCTTCATCTCTCTCGCCCGCTTCATCTCTCTCGCCCGCTTCATTTCTCTCGCCCGCTCCGTCCCCGCCGACAAAGCCTCGCATACGACATTCCTCTCTTCTGCGCGCCTCCCGTGACATCGACGGAGGCGGGGCTCGTCGAGATGCCGCCTGCCGTCTGCCTCGACGACGCCTAATGCTGCTT
>JAWHQI010002854.1:0-22955 GCA_033032865.1 Dactylorhiza incarnata | reverse complement strand
CCCCCCCCCCCCCCCCCCCCCCCCCCCCCCCCCCCCCCCCCCCCCCCCCCCCACCCCCCCCCCCCCCCCCCCCCCCCCCCCCCCCCCCCCCTTATTCCTATTTAAAATCCAGCATTTGACTGTTGACGCCAGCCTGGAATCGACGAAACCGCGTGAAGACAGATCTGTCACACGCGAGGTTTCGGTCCAGCGCGCCTCCCCGCCGCCGCCTCCCGTCCCGGCCAAAGCCCACCACCCCTCCAGCAACATCCGGCGACCCCTCCAGGCTCTTCGAAGGTCGCTGCACATTTTAACTTGGTTTAGAGTAGTCTTCACCTAGCCTCGAAAGTACTTAGGATATCCGAGATTTAGTCTGCATCAGTGATAGAGTTATAACTCATTCATCATATATGAGTATACGTATATATATATAAAGAGACTGATCAGCTCAACAAGTGACATCATTAACACCGGTAGAGGAGATAGTACTGAGGTGGTGGCCACATTGTTCGACACAAACCATCAGACCAAGCGTCTCCCTTCTAACTCACTAAGGGTTCATTTGGTTTAGCGGTTGCGGTTGTAAAAGGAGGTGTTGCAAATGGAGGTCTGTAAATGGAGCTGTTGGAAACTGGTTGCTGGAAATGGAGATCTGTTTGGAAAGTCTGCGTTTCCAGAGCTTTTCAGAACAGAGATTCATTTGGCAAAATAGCTTTTCAAAACGGAAGATTTATAAACTTTAAAAAATACACACTTTTACTCAAACAGTCTACCAAATACCAACTCGAAATCCCCTAACATGATTTCGAATTTTACACAAATAGTTTAGAAAAATAAAGTTCAAGCTCTGTGTAGCTGTTCGGCAATCGAGTCACGCAATGTCATCATCTCATCCACCCCTACCCGAACACCTCTAACATGCTCTCCACCTGAGCCTTCATTTGTTTGTCTTGTTCTTCTCTGAATGCCCGCTGGGTAAATGAAATGCTCGTCTTCATCACAAGTACGAAAATGAATATCTAAGCGCGATGGATGTCTGCGAATATAATTATGCAAAGTCATTGTTGCAATAACAATGTCTCGTTGCTTTGTCAAACTGTATGGTGGCATATCCCTAAGCATCTTCCACTTCTTTTTCCATACGCCGAATGAACGTTCTATAACACTGCGCAAGGACGAGTGAGCCTGGTTGAATATTTCCCGGCGCCCTTGTATAGGTCTACTGCCCCTTCTGAAATCTGGTAAATGATATCGTGTACCTGAATATGGTTTTAGAAAACCACGTTGTAGTGGATATCCGGCATCTACAACGTAATACTTGCCTGCAAATGTATATATTGCAAGCGATGCGTGAATAAAAACTACGATAACAAAAATAATCTTTAAATGCTCTTATAAAAGTGTCTCATGATATAGAAGACTCACCAGGTGGCGGATACGGGAAATTGTAACTAGGATCCATAAGAGCATGCTGAAATATACGGCTATCATGAGTGGAACCCTCCCAACCTGCTATTGTAAATGTGAAACACATGTTGAAATCACAAACTGCCATGACATTCTGTGTAGTTGTGCCATGCCGACCAATGTACGATACTTGTTGATCAGCAGGAACTCGAGCATCCACATGTGTTCCATCAATAGCTCCTATACAATCTTTAAAAAATGGCATGTATCGAGCATCATTTAATATTTGTGGGGGAATATCAACGAAAAGATGATCTACAGGCCTAATGACATCAGAAGATAGTCTCTTAATTGCAGTGATTCCCTTTGCGAAAAATCTGCTTATAGTTTCTGTGGAGTGTTGAAATCGCTCACTTGCAAGCTGCATTGACACATTCACACACACACACTCATATACTCATACACAATCACATACGACCAAAAATAATTTATAATCACACACACACTCATATACTCATACACATTCACATGGACACAATCACACACACAATCACACACACACACACACACTCAACTACATATACACAAAAAATAAACACATCCACAACACATTCACAAACACAAACACCTACCCATAACACACACACACAAACACATTCTCACAAACATTCACATACACAATCACATACAACCAATAATACTTTAATCCACACACACACACACACATTCACACACACACACTCATATACTCATACACAATCACATACGACCAAAAATAATTTATAATCACACACACACACACACTCATATACTCATACACATTCACATAGACACAATCACACACACACACACAAACACACACACACACACACTCAACTACATATACACAAAAAATAATCACATCCACAACACATTCACAAACACAAACACACACACAAACACAAAACACACACATACAACACATACATAAAACACACACATATACACAAACATACAACACACACACAAACAAACATACAACACACAAATGCACACAAACATAAAACACACACAAATAAAAAACAAACCCAAATCACACACACACACACACACACATTCACACACACACACACACTCATATACTCATACACAATCACATGGGACCAAAAATAATTTATAATCACACACACACTCATATACTCATACACATTCACATAGACACAATCACACACACACACACAAACACACACACACACACTCAACTACATATACACAAAAAATAATCACATCCACAACACATTCACAAACACAAACACACACACAAACACAAAACACACACATACAACACATACATAAAACACACACATATACACAAACATACAACACACACACAAACAAACATACAACACACAAATGCACACAAACATAAAACACACACAAATAAAAAACAAACCCAAATCATACAACACACACACGCACACAAACATAAAACACACACATATACACATATGCACACAAACATAAAACACACACACAAACACAAACATACAACAACACATATACACATATGCACACAAACACGTATACACATATACATACACACATACACACACACAAACATAAAACACACACACAAACACAAACATACAACACACACACACACAAACATAAAACACACACATATACACATATGCACACAAACATAAAACACACACACAAACACAAACATACAACAACACATATACACATATGCACACAAACACGTATACACATATACATACACACATACATACACACATACAATTCACAAACACACACAAACATAAAACACACACACGCACACAAACATAAACACACACACACAAACATAAAACACACACACAAACACAAACATACAACACACACATAAACAACAAACCCAAATCATACAACACACACACACACACAAACATACAACAACACATATACACATATGCACACAAACACGTACACACACACAAACATACACAACCCCACACACACATCCACATACACATCCACAAATCCAAAGCAAAACAAAAGCAGAAATCCAAAACCACAATTCAACAGCCATAATAATTGAAACATCCCCTAACAAAATATCCTAAAATTGAAAGCAGAAATTGGAAGCAGAAATTGGAAGCAGAAATTGGACCTGTTGATGAACGGGAAGTGGAGGAGGTCGTAGATCTGGAGAGGTCGGAGGTCTGTAGATCTGGAGAAGTGGAGGAGGTCGTAGGTGTCGCCGAAGACCTGAAGAGGCCTTTGCTGTCGCCTGAGAAGCGGAGAAGGTCGTCGATCCTCGTCGGAGAAGGGGAAGAGGACCGCGCGTAGGGCAGGGGCGTCGGGCTCGCCAGATATCGGGAGGAGGTTGTCGGTGTCGCCGGAGACCAGGAGAGGCCGTTGCTGTCGCCGGAGAAGTGGAGAAGGCCGTCGATCCTCGTCGGAGAAGGGGAAGAGAAGCCGTCGATCCCTAGCGCGCGGAGAGAGCGCCCAAAAACGCGCTGAACTGGAGGGTCGCTGCACCAGCGGGACGCGATGTATTTTACGCACGCGGCTTTTCGCCTCGATTGGAAATGGAGGCGCGTAACCAAATGAAAAAACAAACCTGCGGTTGCGTTTGGGCTAAACGCAATGGAGCTAAACGCCCAAACAAATGAGCCCTAAGTGCAATGATTCACAACACAGGGCACTGTGACCATCATAATATATATATCATAATTAGTATATTTATATTTAGTATTTAAATATCCCGGGCTAGCTACAACTAACATTAAGGGAAACCACACATCCACTTACCTCTCATCGGGTAAGAAATTATTACTTTACCTCTCATCGGGTAAGAAATAATTACGAGATTATAATTGTCTCAACGGATAATAGGTTTAACCCAATAAATAAGAAGTCAAAATTGGTGATGAAGTGGGCTCATCATTTTGAATAAATAAAGAACTCGATACTTCAAACTTAAGGAACGTGACCAACCTTGATGGATAGAATGGCAAAAACTCGACGAAAACAAAGCAGGGAATTCGACGGTTCACAACACTACTTGACGAATAACTCCAGACGGACTGGACGAATTTGACAAATAACTCCAGGCGGTCTCGACGAATTTGGCGAATAACTTCAGGCGGTCTTGACGAATTAGCACTGGTCTCGACGAATTGATCGCTGGCTCGACGAATTCGACACTGGTCTCGACGAATTTGCTTTGGACTCGACGAGAAGACTCGTCGGACTCGACGATTTGGAAATTTGGACTCGACGAATTTACAAGGGTCTATTCGACATATAAACAGGAATTCGACGAATTAATAGTAGGGACTCGACAGGTTTAATACAGTATTCGACGAGAATACTCAGGCGGTTTCGACGAATTCGAAAGGTATTCGACGGGTTAACTCAGACGGACTCGACGAATTCAACGAATTGAATTGGGACTCGATGGGTTTCAAAGGTTAGTCGACGAATTAAGAAAGGATTCGACGGGTTCATAAACACTGGTCTCGACGAATTTACAGTAGGGACTCGACAGACTTATTATGGTATTCGACGAGCTTAGGAAGTCGAACTCGACAGACTTCAATATGAAATCGACAACTCTTCGGCTGACTCGACGGACAAACATGGTGAAACTCGACGGATACAAAGGAGATATAAAAAATCGGCAAGGGACTCCGCCCGATCACATCGACAAAGCTAAAAATAAACTCTGAGAATAGAGGAAGAACTATCAAACCGAAAATGGAGGAGAACGGAAAGGAGAAACCACCACTTGCCTTAAGCTTCACGGCGAAGGTCCACGAAACCAGAAAAGCTTACTACCGAAACGAAGATCTCGGCGAGAGCTTTCCAAAATTATGCTCCGCTAAAGATTTTGTCCACCGGAGCTCCCCGAATGCCGGCCGGAAGGTCCACGAGAAGAGCTTCGCCACTAACTCACGATTCACAGAACAGAACTTTTGGGGAAGATGAGACCTTAGGGTTTTAGTTATAAGTATATATATATATTCATATAATATTATTATAATATTAATATTATTAATAAGAGGTATTAAAACGACGAACGTGACTAAATCACCTCGGTTTTCCACGAAACTCGCGCCGAAACTAATTATCGGCGCGACAAATCCAACAGCGAAGCCGAAACCGGGATCCGACAACCAAACTCGAGACAACACCACTCGAAGTTACAACAATCAAAAGAAAACTTTATAAAACTCACCGAGACCCCAAACTGGCTCGAATTGCGACAAAATCTCGCAAGCACACTTATAAACAATGACTCTAATTTACTTAGGCCAAAAACTCAAACTCTAACGAGCTTAAAACAGGGTCAACTCGGCCCAACGAACGCAAACGCGCACTAACGACGGCGCGCTGTTAACTACACGTCACAAATGATAATAAAATAATTATAAAAAATTCATATATTATTCTCTCGAAAGTGGTTGTGCACATGGATCACATTGCCATACGATACCTCATGCAGAAGAAGGATGCGAAGCCGCGGCTTATTCGTTGGATTCTTATGCTACAGGAATATAATATTGAAATCAGAGACATAAGAGGAGTCGAAAATGTGATTGCCGATCATTTCTCCAGGCTTGAAAGCAATAGAGCATCTAATGCCGAGGATACTCAAATTTTTGACTCGTTCCCTGGCGAAAGACTTTTTCTTTTGTGGTTGCGACATCATCCTCGTGGTATGCTGACTTGGCAAACTTTTTAACGTGCAAGGAACTCCCTCCCAACTTATCATTTCAGCAACAGAAAAAGTTCATGTCTGATGCAAAGTATTATTTCTGGTAGGATCCGTTGTTATTTCGCACTTGTGCCGATGGCTTCGTGAGGCGATGTGTACCGGAGGGAGACTATAAGGCTATCCTTCAGCATTGTCATGACCGTGAGGCAGGCGGACATTTGGGCACAACTAGGGCAACTCAGAAAGTGCTCCAATGTGGGCTGTATTGGCCCACACTGTTTCGAGATTCGTTCACCATGTTAAGGAATTAATGCCGATTTCAATTAAATTATTAAATATGTTTCCAACGGTTTTTCAACTATATTGCACATATAAGACCAACAAATATCAAATATCGTTATTATGCATTGTTGAAATGACAACAACAACTAAGTCATTTCTTTCATGTTTCACCTTTATGTCTAAAGAAACTCAGTCAAGTTCCTCAGGGGCCACACGGAGCTCGTTGAAGAAAGTGTGACGCCAGATCTTCTCCATGTCATCCCAGTTGCGAACAATTATGTGTTTGGATTGGGCTTCGTCACCCACATAAGCATCTTTTTGTCCCGTCCCAACCATGACGCCAGTGTGGCGAGGTTGACCGACAATACTAGGGAAAACGGCCTTCGAAGAATCATCGCCGGCAAATCCAGCCTGTAACAAACAAGGAAAGAAACACAACATTGTATATCTACTTACTAATTTTGTGTTCCTGCTAGATTTGGGAGCAAGGAAACTAACCTTCACCATTCCTGTCCCATTATGATCACAAGCCAGAGGTTGGACCTCTTCACCATCAGCCATTTTAAAATATCTTCATAATAAATATGATTGTAGAAGTTTAGAAATTTTGATTTGAAACAATGAGAAACACTCAATGAACAAGAAATTACATTGGCAAGCAGAATATAGTAAAGGAAACAACACTGATAATTTCTAGGATGCATGAACTTATAAATGCCCCAAACAACAAGAAATTGGTTCCATCAATCATGCAGTGAAGGATATAATTCGGCAAAGAAAAAGATAAAACTACATTCATACCTCCAATCATAAAATAACAAGCCTATAAAGATTACGAAAAAAAAATTCATTAGGAGCAATAAGTAACCCCAAGAATGTTAACATTTACTTTTTATTTCAATTTAACATTTCATTACTTCCTCTTCCAAAACAATTATCTTCCAAAAGGCTAAGAGAAATAACGAAGTAAAATAACGGTCATGATATGGGAAATTTTTGTATAATGTAGAATAGATTCCCAAAAAGAAAGATGTCGATTGAAGCATAAACTTTCATTTGTCCGAAACGAATATGGGAGAGAAGGAGACCTCTTCGAATGAAGTGCGGCGAGGAGAGCAGATCTTCTCCCAATGTGAGAGCAAGGTGAGACGAACGAATAAAGGAATCGAGGGGAGGCGGAACTTCTTTTATGGATAGAAAAGTCAGATCAGGGCCTTCGCCACCGCAAAATTTCGAGGCGAAGGTCGATTTATGCGATAATTATGGTCAGCGATAATTATGGGCTCCTACGGTTGTAGAATAGGTGTAATTATTTGTTGTAAATAATTGTTGTAGTTAGCTTCCTACTTATTAGGAATGTTTTAGTATTCTAGGTCTATTTATAGACATACACGTTAATGAGAAAAGCATCATCTTCCACAAATTATTCTTTCATCATGATATGAGAAATTTTTTATAATGTAGAACAGATTTCCAAAAAGAAAGATGTCGATCGAAGCATTAACTTTCATCTGTCCAAAACAAATATGGGAGAGAAGGAAACCTCTTCGAATGAAGTGCGACAAGGAGAGCAGATCTTCTCCCAATGTGAGAGCAAGGCGAGACGAACGAATAAAGGAATCGAGGGGAGGTGGAACTTCTTTTATGGATAGAAAAGCCAAATTCGGGGCTTTGCCACCACATAATTTCGAGGCGAAGGTCGATTTAGGGTCCGGTGTTCCTTTTTCGAACAGCTAGGAGGACTGGACAGGCAACCAACCTTTTATGCTCTTCCTTTTTTAAAAAAAATTTAATTTCTTAGGATTCTTTCTAGCTAAATTGGAAATAATAATTGTGATTTTTTTTCATTTAATTTGAATTTTTGAATCATAAATAATAATTTAAGTATGATTCTTTCCTATTATTATTATTATTATTATTATTCAGGTGTTGCTATAAGTAAATTCGATTTGACTATTAGCAGCTAAAAAAATCAGATTCAAAAAGAATAGTTAGGTTTTATTTTAGATGATTGTTAATTGCAACTCGTATTTAGCTTGTCGCACTCCAATGTTACCGCAACCCGATTTTTAGCATGCCATAAATGCGAGTCATGTAACAACATACACTCAGAGAAAACCATCATGGCTGTTTTTTTGGAAAGTCCCCAGCTAAACTCATGCAAACATGAAAAATTAAGGTAATTTTTAATAGCACTACGAAATTGGCTATCCACACCCATTTGAGTTGTTTTTTGGGGTTTCTTAAAACACTATCCGCACTCTCGTTTTTACGCCGCAGCTATCGCTTTTCGATTTTGCCAGTTTCTCCGCCTCCTGCTCTCTTCTTGCACTTGCCGATGAAGGATCAGAGCGAAGAACGCCGCCGATGGAAGATCAAGGAGCGAAGAACATCGCCGGTTTCTCTGCCTCCCGCTCTATTCTCACACTCACCGACGGGAGGATCGGAGTGAAGAACGCCTCCGACGGAGGATCGGAGTGAAGAACGCCTCCGACGGAGGATCAAGGAGCGAAGAACGCCGCTGTCGCCGTGGCCGTCACCATTGAAATGCTATTTCTATTCAACCTCTGCAACCTATTTCACCATTTTCAGTGCAATTATTCACCATTTTCTAGTAAAACCAGTGGGATTATTCACTGCCAAATCAGTGCAATTATTCACCATTTTCTAGTGAAATGCTCCTAGTTTGAAATAATTAAAATGCAAAATCAGTACAAAAGCTCCTAATTTACTATATTTACCATTTTCTCTTCCATTGAAATGGTAAATCAGTGCAATTATTTAAGTGTATTCCACCGTTTTATTGTAGGTTTGAATTTTGTGCCAAAGGATCGTGTCGGATATATGTCGAATAATCAGAAATAATCTTGTTTGATTGTGCATGATATGAAATATACGACAATTTAATTAATTTTATGAAGTTATGTGTTGTTTAAATGTTATTTATTAGTCTTTCCTGTTTGTTGAATATGTAGACCCAAATATTGCAAATGTTGAAAACGTTCAAAAATGTGAAGTAAATGTTAGCTCACATTTTGAAACCAATATTATCTTTCGTTCAAAGAAAGAGCTAGTTGATTGGGTTCATCATGTTGGAAAAACATTGACTTTGTTGTTACTATAAATGCATCAGATAAGATTGTTGGGCGGCTAAAATCTCGTGCGTTGTTAGGTTGTGACAGAAATGACCACTATCGAGAGAATCAAAACAAAAAGGATTGGATGAAGAAGTGACTCCGTAGATCAACCTCCAAGCGTTGTGGATGTTTATTTTCTCTTAAGAGACAAAATGAAGCAAATGTTGAAGAATACAACTTTAGGTTATTTATGGAGTGTACAACCATGGTAGAATACATTTGGAAGTGCACGCATATGCCGGTAGATTAGAGGTTGAGGAGGAAAAACTAGTCGAGCAGATATATCGAGCATATGTGAAATCATAGAAAATATTATCGGCGGTAAAATAAAAAAACATTGGAAACATCACAGTTATTCAAACAATTTACAATGCAAGAGCTAAGCTATACCTCCTAAAGTGTCACCTTCGGGGCACCGTGAGCACCTCCCCTCCCGGAGTGATCGCGGACACCTTTTTGTGGCCGCGACCACTCGAGGAGGTGCTCGCGACCTCCTGGAGGAGAGGTTCTCGCGACCATTCTCTATAAATTATTTTAGCAGATATAAAATTTAAAAATTACAAAAAGAATAGATAATTTTAAAAATATAAATTAAACATAATAATTTTATTTAAAATAAAGATAAAACGGAAAACAGGATCTCTTATATATAAAATAATAAAATAAATGTGTTGGGAAACGTAAGTCTTCCTCCAGCAAATTTTCCATTTTTTCAAATGGTCTCATATTCGATCGATCCCCGGGAGGTCGATCATAAAGCAGACGGGCTTCGCCGGCCGATTGGGTGGCTAACGGCGGCGCAGAGGAAAGGGATATGGCGATCGGTTGGATAAGGCGAATGGGCGGGGTCTTCGGGGCGTCTTTCCTCTGGCTCGTATCACTGATCTATTCCACTCAGGTCTTTTTTCCTTGCTTGGATAATTCTTCGTTAGGTTCACAGTCTTATTACTGGCTACTAGAAAGTCTTATTATTATTCTCTATAAATTAAGGTTGTGCTCCGTGTTACTGTTTATAAAGCTTTTCTTAGATGACTGTGGGATGGGGATTCCGACAATCGGCGTGCATGATGATAGAAGCTGTGTAACGCTACCGCCGGCGGTAGCTCCCCGGGAGCTATATCTATGTTTGTGAAGCCTGTCTCTCGGAGACCTTTTGGCTGTATGTTAGAGCTGGGAGTACCCAGCTAAGGTGGTCGTGAGTGATAGCCTTTTCATGTGTGTTGTGGAAACGGGCAAAGGGAGGCTGACCCGCATCGGTGCGCGTTGCGTACGACGATATTAGCAACGGGCTGTCACCGGAACTATACCCGCACTATGTCCGTCGGGGTAGACCTAACGTAACTGGTAACCGCCGAGCGCATAGGAGAGAGTCATACCTTCGTGTTTGACTAGTCGAATGCTCATTATTGTGCTATCCAGTCTTGGACTAAGGATGTTGGTGGGACCGGGGAAGTCCGGTACACCGTTAAGGTGCCCTGAGTGCACGGAATGTTGGGCCGGTCGCGCCAACGTTTGTGATGATTGGTGCTTGAACCGCACATTCTCTATTTATGTAAATATGCTAATTTGCTTGCAGGGAAGAAGTACCGCCACCCTGAGAAAAGGGGTGGGGTCTTTATAATTTGGTCAACTTTAGCTGACCGATGTTTTGTTTGCCACCACTCGGTGGAATGTTTGCGTGCAGGTGTTGCAAAGCCGAGTGGGGAATAGCGGGCTGAAGCCCTGTTGCTGAGCTGGCCCTCGAAGGCCCTTTCTGCTTTTGTTTCGTAGTTTTCATGTATGACCGTCCTGCGTGCCGATGTATGTAACTCTTGTAATTGTTTAGAGAAACAATATTGATGTAAGGCCATAAGGCCAAGACTTTTTTTGATGTATGTCTTTTCATTCCGGATTCTTAATAGTGGACATTCCTCATTGGGTGATCTTAATATTAATCTATTAAATACTTCCGCTAGAATGCACTCTGAGTTAGGATGTGTTTTCAAAAGGATTAAGATTTTGGTTTCATTTCGTAACCCTATGGTCTGTTCGTGTAATATGGCGTGGGGCCCTGGCCGGACCTTCTGTTATATTACATGTGACGGATAGGAGGTGTTACACGTGCGTTATCATAAGCTCAGAGTGTTTGTTGGTGGTGGAGACATTCAGCTGTTGAAGGTCTCTACCGAGGATAATGTGGCCGACATGTTGACCAAGCCAGTGACAGGAGTCAAGTTCAAGCATTGCCTTGACTTGGCTCATATTGGTGCATGTTGATCGGGCCGACCCCAGGGAGAGGGGGTTTGTAGTCGCCAGTAAAGTTCAGTGTGCGTGAGGCGGCAAGGTGGAGATTGTTATATTTAATGCCAGCTCACCTCACCCCACCCAGTTCTCACATTGAACCTGGTTCAATATGAATGAGCTTAGGTTATGATTGCCTATAAATAGGTATCCCTAGGTTTAGGTTTTAAAATAATCAGATTTCAATCTTGTCCCTATTCATCATTCCCGGATTCCCGATCTGAGCGGAAGAACGAAGGCGGCGGAACCTTCAGCGATCGATCCAGCGCGCGCGACTTTGGCGATTCTTCCGGCGTCCATCTCCGGCGGCCATCTCAAAGCAGCGGCGACGGCCGACTGCGTGGAAAAGAAAAAGGAGGGCGACATAGGTTGCGCGGAGGCTTCTCTCTGGCGAAATCTGGCGGCGATCTTGCGGCGTATACGAGGAGGCAGCGATTCCGGCGACATCAGGCTATCGACTCCGGCGATAGCAGCGGCGGTGGATCTTGCGGATCTTGATCCGGCAAGTTGGAGGTCGTGGAGTTCCAGGCGGCGACAGCGGCGGGATAGCGGCGACAGCTGCGGGACAGCGACGGTGCAACATTTCTACAACAGATCCGCTATCGGATTGGCGATAGCGACGGCGACAGCGTCGACATCACCCCTGCGACAACAAACTTCGAAGAAGGTCCATTTCTAGTTTTCTTGTTTTTATTCAGTTAATTTTTCTGGGTTTTCGATCTATCGTGTCGGGTTAGAGCCTTGGATCAACGAATTCGGTGGAGGATTGCTAGCTGACGAGAGCTCGCCGGAGACGGAGAAGGAGATGGCAAACCGCCGGAATACTCGCCGCCCAGCCCGTTTTCAGGTTCGCTTCTCCCCCCTCTGACTGTGCTAGCATCTAGGGTTGTTAGAAGTCGAATTCGAGCTCAACTGAGCCAAGTTCATTTCGGATTTTCCATGGTTTTCGCCGTTTGGGCTTCTTGGTAGAACCGCCGGAAACCGCCTCCTCCGGCGACCAATCCACCGCCAATCGGCACCACCTCAACGGAGGTGGTGGTGGCGGTGGCTGGCCAGGGAGATGGAGGGATGGCCGGGATTTCCGGTTCCAAGCGGCTCCAGGACGGGCCGATCTGGGTCGTTGGCTCGAGGAAGACGATGAAGGAGCGCCGCCCGATCCGCTTTAAGATCTGGGCAAGATCAGCGCCTTAATTAATACATGGCCTTGGTGTGCTGTTAGCAGTTCTGTAACCTTTTTTTGTAGCTTAATTTTAAGGCTCTTAGAGGCCATAAATCAAAAAATGCCCTGAGATAACTTTTATAGATCTGGAAGTCTAATTTCATTTGAACCTTAGATCAAACCATTTGGAGTTGATTTGACTCTTGTAGAGCAATTTTGCTGAGACTGGTACAAAATAATTCCCACCACTAAAACAACCATAACTCCCATTTGGCTTGGATTTAGGTCTGAAATTTTAAACCCTATTGTAACTATCCCTGGCCTACTTTGTGCCCAAAAATCAGAATTTTTGGGGCACATTTTTCTATAGTTTTTGTCCAAACATTGAAAATGAAAGTTATGATAATTAGGTGGCCAAACCCCCTTGTGGCACCCCCATATTAGGGTGGGGTGAAGTTTAGGCTAAATACACACACTGTTAAAAATATTGGGTTCATTGGACCACTCCTTGTGGGTGAACCCTCTTTGGAGTGAGGATGGCTTAAGGGTTTGTGTGGGTTAGGCTAGAAACTTTACTTAACTTAAGGAGCCAAATTGAGGCCCTTAATTGCCAAATCATGAAAATGGTGTGAGACACACTATTGTAGCCCTAACTGTCTAGTTTCATTAGAAACTAAGATGTTGGCATTTGGAGGTCAGTAGACCCCAGAGGAGCCTTTTTACTAGGACTGGTCCTACACTGGGTCAGTCCATTAGAAAATTTACCTAGGTCAAACCCTTCAAGCTTTGGAGCTGTGCTTTTGACCATGGGTTAGTATACCTTAGGGTCACCCCTGCCAAAGGGGCAGCCCTTGGTGGACACTTTTACCTAGAGTTTTTGTGGTAGTTAGGATATTTAAATTAAGTTGATTTTTGGAGCATATGATGTCCAAATGGCACCAAACTTTGGTGGAATATCATTTTGTACATGAGTAGTGCCTAGCTAAAATTTCACTCCATTTGGAGTTGATTTAGCATGGAAAATTGGAAACCCTAATGAGGGCCTTTAAGGGTCAAATTAGGGTTTAGGTCATTTTGAGGAGTTGAGTGTGTTAGCCTCCTCCCATCATGTTGGATATGTGGGTGTGGATATGAAAAATGCTTGGGTCACACCCTAATGGTCCATTTGGAGCCATTAGGTGGTGTGACCTAAAACCCTAAGGGTAGACCTTAAGGGTGCAATGTTGAGATTTGTGAAGGACATAGGACCAAATGTTTAAGCCTTGGCTCAGAACTTTGTAGTTATGCTTGTATGAGCATAAAAAGGTCTTAGATAATTTAATGGGATTTTTTAGAGGCTTTTAAGTATTTTTCCTCTTAATAAATAGAATTACCACCCTTTCCTTAATAAAATGAAATGCATGGTATATGACCTTGTATGACTTTGATATGCTATCAGTGGCTGGAATAGGGTGAAATAGGGCTATGGTAATTTTGCCCTGAGTTATGGAAGTGTTATTCTTTGTATAGGAAATTTTGAGTGCTTGTTAGCTTAAGGGAAATTAATTTTGAAAAAATGTCAAATCATGTGGAAAAATTGTGATACTTGGTTAACTTTGGTTTTAGGTTAATATATACCCATGATAATTGTTTGGAAGCATGTAGATTTATATTTCATGTACTTCATGTAGAAATTGGAATTTACACCCCTTGAGTATTAAATCTTTTAAATATCAAATCATGGGACAATGATGTGATACTTGGTTAGCTGTGATTTTAGGTTAATATATGCTCATGATAATTGTTTGGAAGCATGTAGATTTATATTCATGTACTTTATGTAGAAATTGATAATTGCCGCATTTGGATGTTTAATCATCTTAAAATATCAGAACACATGGTAATGACACAATCTTTTGGCAGTGGACTCTAGGTCCCCATTTGGACACCTGGTAATTTTTGTAGATATTTCAGAAGTGAATTACTATTTTTCCTAATTATAGTGGCATTTGGTAATTATACAATTATGATGATGTAGTAGGCCAAGTGACATCCTAGGGTCATGATACTCAGTGAACCACCATGATATGGAATATTATATTACTGATAATTCTCATGAAGCATGAAGAAGCAGTTTGAGGGTAGTTCATGTGTAAGGTGACTTAAGGCCTTAACTACTTAAAATATATTAAATATCAATTTAATATGGAAAATTATGGAAATTTGAACATACCTTACTAAGGTTAGTGAGAGCCTAGGATAATTATTAGAGACCTTGGTGATGACTTTTAGAAGGGTTCCCTTATGGGGTTGATGGTTAGTTCAAATTAGTGGTCTGCGTTTAGTAAAAATAGAATTTTGAGTTTTGGACAATTTAGACCACTAAGTAGTGTTTAGAAGTTGTATACAATCAGTAATTGAGTAATAGCACACAAGGATTCAAGGAGGGTCAATCCTAGGGTTAGCTGTGAGGTTGTGCTAGAGTCAACGTAGGAGGAATGGAGGTACGTCCAACCCATTTGGGTGGGACGGGTGTTGAGCTAAATCACTCTAAGTATATGAAATAATGAGGGTGAACCAAATGCTAATCACCGACTAGAGTAATTGTCCTGAGGAGGATGGTGGGGTTGAGCCCATTGATCTGTAGTACCGTTAGGGGCCCTTCACCGGACGTACCTCGGGATGTCCAAGATTAACCTTAAATTACAATAACAATTAAAGTAGGCAAGAGTAGCCATAGTAGGGTAAGATTGGGTTTGTGTATCTCCTCCTAATTGCGGGAGTGGCAGGATTGTGGTGCACGGTTAGACGAGCGGGAATCTCGAGGGGATGATTATCCCGGTAACTTTCTCAGAAATGTGGCAGGTCTTCGGTACTAGGCAGGTCGTCACTCCGACCGCGGTACGTTGACTTAGCGGGTGTGTAGGGGTTTAAGGGGACAGCTTGGCTGCGTGTCGGGATGACAATTCCCCGAATACACCTCTCACTTGGCTCACAGTCTGGTGGACTCCAGCAAAGAGTACGCAGAGCTCCGTAGTTGTTTAGCGTCGAGGCGTACGTGCGGTCTAGGCATGGTAGAGTGTATACCCGCCTAGGAGTGGACAGCCCGGTCCGCTACCACCATGTGTCACAGCGGTGGGTAGCCGAGAGGTTGGCTTCCTTTCAAACAGAGGGAACTACAAAGGTCTATGCGCATAGAGTCGTGTGGGTGAGTTTCATTGCATAATCATTCATAGCATAAGCATAGCATACGCACTTGCAGACCCTCATCATATAAATTAGTATGGGCTCTTTTGTATGATGAGTTATAATTCCTGGAAATCCTAACTTATAAGTTTGTATGGTCATTCATATAAGTTAGGGTACGAGATTGATTATTTGTCGCTACTGTTCTTACTGCTTCGCTTTACCTGTTTTACTTACTGTTTATCTACTGTTGTACATCTTTATTTTATACTCCTGCTTATACATGTTTAGATTAGCCCCTTTTCACTTATGTATATACTAGTTTACTTTCCCTGTCACCTGCTTATTCCTTGCTCGTCCCCGCTTCTTCTTCCCCGCGCGGTACCTAGGAGTCGCAGGAGGAGGAGGGGACCTAGCGAGCTCAGTCATTTTTGACTGACGGTTTGCATTGGGGCCGAAAAACAATCTAGGATTCCGAGGAGACGGAGCTGTCGCACGCACCGCAGGAGACGAGGGCAGGACCTGAGCAGCCAGCGACGCAGCGGGTAGCGGCCACGACCCATAGGGCTACAAAAGTTGTCTCTGCCCATTTTTGCAAATAGGGCCTCTAAGGCCTTCAAAAATTGCATGCAAACTACTTAAAAATCCTAGGCAGAATTATTATGGTTTGCCAATAGACATAAAGAACAGTCCTAGGAAAATGGGTGCCCTGGTGTCCACAGTGCACCAAATCAGATGATTCAGGAGGCAAATGAAAGTAGACCCATAGGGCTACAAAAGTTGTCTCTGGAGATTTTTCCATCTTCGGCCTCTAAGGCCTTCAATTTCTGCTTACAAAACCTGTGCATAGTGTGACAAAATCATTTGTATAGGTTTAATTTAATTAAAATGGTCTGCGGATAAGGATTTCATGCGAGATCGACGGCCAGGATTTCGTCTTCCCCGATAGGCTACGGTCCTGATTTCACGCGTCTGAGCCCTTTTGCGGGCAAGACCCGCCGACCGGCGAGCTCCGACCATCTCCGGCAAAACTGCCAAGCCCGCACCTTCACCGGACCTAGGGCTATCGAATGGCGGTGAGGGCATGGCCGGAGGTGGCCGGAGGGGTGGCCGGAGTAGGCCTGCGGCATGTTGCGTTTTCCGGGCTTGGAACATTGAAAACGTGAATGGCGATTTCTCCATTCTTCATTGGATTTGAAAAGAGAATAATGGGGGAAGCTAGCACGAGTGGAGAGGGGAAGGAAAGTTGCCTGAAGTGGGGTTGGCGGCGGGTGTTGCGGCGGAGGAAGGTCGCATTCCTGTTTCCGGCATCCATGGCTCCTGGTGCGGCTGAGGTCGAAAGCTTGCTCTGGAAGGGGGGCTCGACTGATTGGAGGCTCCTGAAGCTAATCGTGAGGAGAACTGAAGGGAAGAGTGAGTATATGGCCGGCTATCAATATCCGGCGATTTCCTCTATGTCGCCACCGCCCCCATCCAGCCAGTCGCAGGCCTCCAGCTCACCAAGAAATCACTCCCGAGCTCATATTGACGCCAGAGGAGAAGGAATCGGGCGGCCTTGCATTGGGAAGGAGGGAACAGCCATTATGGCGGCCGACAAGGTGAGCTTCCTCTCTCCTCCCCTCCCTCTCAGCGGCAGCCAGCTCAGCCTCTCCCCCTGCTGGAATTCCTTGGGAAGGCAGGAGCCGACCAGGAAATAAGGAGTGGTGGCCAAGTGGCCACTCCTCCATGAATTCCTCTTGAATTCAAGCTTGGGGTTGCCGGCCACCCCCTTGGTGCACCCCTCCTTGGACCCAATTTGGGCTCTAGGTAATTCAGCCCACTAGTGGGTTAATTAGGTGGGGTTGAGCCCAAGGTTCTAAGGTTGGGTTTGGGTTAGGTCCACCTAGCTTGAAATTGGCTCACTTGACCCATTTAGGCTAAAATGGGGAAATTGGGTTTGAGCTCGACTCACACCCACCCCATTCAATGTGACTTGTCCCAATTGATGCCTTAGACCCCATGGGTCTATACCAAGAGAGATTGAGTCAAGATAGTGTCAAATGGAGCTTGATTGCACTTAATTGCCAATAAGGGCAATTTGGGTATTTTGTTGGTTTTGCCCTAATTTTCCATGGTTGAATGCACACTACGTTCCACTTAGGTCTCATATACTCCCCTTAGGGTTTAGGAGTGATCAATTTGGTCAGAATAAGACAATTGGAGATTGATTTGGGTTTTAGCACACTCGGCACGCCATCGACAAGTCCTTTTTCAACTTGGATTTACACTATGAGCTGTGACTGTCAAGGCTAGCACTACCTTACGGTTTCTATCTCACAATGCCCTAGGTGAACACGGAGGAGCGACCTCATCACCAACTGGCTATGGGACGAGTTCGGTTCAGCTTGTGCCCGCGCTCATAAATGTCAGTATTCAACTCTGCCAGACACGGGTCCAGCTTCCCCTTGTGCCCGTTAAACTATAACCTCACAGGGTCATCACCTCAAGCTCAGGGGCGAGGTCTAAACACGATAAGTAAACTCAAGGATTACTGTCTCCGACGTTAGTTCTTAACGCTGGGCGTTAGCCCTTAACGCTGGGCGTTAGCCCTTAACGCTGGGCGTTACTCTTAACGCTGGGCGTTAGCTCATTTCCGGGTAATTTCTGGGCAACACCTCCAGAACTCACTACAACACATCTCAGTACTCAGAACCCAAAAAACACAACATATGGCGCTACCGCCGGCATTAGCTCTAACGCCCGACGTTAAAGAACAGAACAGCAAGCAACATCACCAATCCAGACCAACCTGTCCAGATGGGCTTCACTCAGCATGCCTATGTCTATACTACCATTTCAGACTATATATGCAAATTTTGTGGGGATAATATCGACCCACCGGAAGAACCCATCTACTAATTAGTATAAATCTTCCTAAGTATGCAAATCAAAGGACGCACATGTCCAAAGATGAAGGGAGGAGAATCGTTACCCTCGACGCTCGTTTCGGTGCCATAGATCCGGGAGGAAATCGGCTGGAATCTTTTGAAACAGCCTCCTCTCCACTAAATCGACGATGGTACAAACACGCAAGCAATCTCCTCCACGGAATTTGCCTTCAACACAACAAAAGGCTAGCCCAAAGAGACCTCCTTCCTTCTGATCTGCCTTTGGAAAGAGCTTGGAATCAGAACTGAGAAGGGAAACTGAATTTGGCTGCCTTTTATATTTTCTTAGCTAATGCCGACGTTAGCACCTAACGCGGGCGTTAGCCCTTAAGGCGGTGGCTGTATTTATCCACAGCCGTTTAAGAAATTCGACGGCGTTCAACGAACTCTTTGAAGCTGCGTTCGACGAACGGCTTGAAGCTGCGTTCGACGAACGACTTGAAGCTGCGTTCAACGAACTCGTCGAAGCTGCGTTCGACGAACAACTTTAAAGCTGCGTTCGACGAACGACTCGAGGCTGCGTTCGATGAATAGCCTGAAGGTTGCATTCGACGAACGACCTGAACGCTGCATTCGACGAACTGCCTGACGTTCGACGAACAGCCTGACGTTCGTCGATCGGTGTTCTTATCTCGACGTCTCGACGGCTCGACGACACGTTCGTCGAACGACGTTCGACGAACGGCCTTGCGTTCGATGAATGGCCTTGAGTTCGTCGAACGGACGTTCGACGAACAGCCGAGAAATGACATATCTTTTTCCCGAGATATGACATTTCCTGCCCTTCTTTTTCTCGAGAAATTGCATTTCCTGCCCTTTCTTTTTCTCGAGAAATGTAATCTCTGCCTTTTGATTTCTCGAGAACTTGCACTGGAAATTGAGGTGTTAAGGAATACTCTACCACGCACCTGGAACGCCCAGAACCTGTGCCGCTTTTATCAGTAATTTGAGCCTTCTATCATGCAAAAAACCGCGAGCTCAGACTCGCGCAAACTTATCTTATATTATGTACAAAGCCGCCAGTTATGCCGCCCCCCCCCCCATCACGGGGATGCGGCCTAACTGCACCTCATAGGGGGTGCGGCTAAGCCGCACCCCGTTGGGGTGCGGTCACGCCCCCCCCCCCTCCGCAACGGGATGCGCCTAAGCCCTCCCCCTCCCGCGGGGGGACTTGTAGAGGATCCGACCGAAATCACACCTCGTCGGGTGCGGCCGGAGCCCAATTCGCCTTGGGGGTGCGACTTCTCATTTTCCCATTCGCCGCGCACTCAGAGCGCTCCGGTGTTTGTTGCACGCTCAGAACGGCTCCTAACACGCTCCAAACGCTCCCGTGTTCACTGCGCGCTTAGAACATTCCCGTGTTCGTTGCGCGCTTAGAACGCTCCCGTGTTTGTGGCGTGCTCAGAACACTTCCTCACGCGCTCAGAACGTTTCCACGTTCCCGACATGCACGTCGTTAACGTTTTCTAATTTCTCAGATTGCAGGACCCGTTCGTCGTCTTTATCACCATCAACGAAGCTGCCCGAACTGCCCGAAGGGCGAGATGGTCATTTACGAAAAATGGCGATCAGTGTGCTCCGAATCGAAAAATGTGATTCGCCCGCCAAGTGGTTACGGTGGTTTAAACGGCAAAATTACCGGGCTACCTTCGGCCAAAGCTATAAAAGGAACCCAGAGCCTTCATTTCAAGACACATTGCCTTCTATGCCCGAGAGAGCTCCTTTGAAGATTTCCTTGGAATTCTCCTTCGGCGCTTGAAGATCTCCTTCGGTTCTCGAAGATCTCCTTCGAATCTTTGAAGATCTCCTTCGAGCCTTCAAAGTTTGCGAAAGGCGACTCAGTATTCTCACTTTTGTTCTCACTACCGTTCTCAGAAGAAGTACTTAGTTTTCCGAGAGGTGATCTGTCACCCTCGGAGTTCCCTCTCTCTTTTTCTCTATCATTGTAACGAGCAGCGGCCTGTCGCGCTCGAGTTCTCAATCTCCCATTGTAACCCCCCAGAAGATAGTGGAAGTTGGCTGACATAGCTCCGGCGCGTGGTTTTTCACCCTTTCTTGGTTTTCCACGTTAAAAGTTCTTGTGTCATTTAGTAATTCACTCATTGACTGTTTGCTCGCTCGGTTTGCTTCCGAGCTAAGGTGATTCAATTCGACCGGTCTACCAGAGCACCAGAGCGATCCGCAACAATAGTATAGCTTTATAAACTTGAAAGTTAAATCTAACAAATCATCCCATACTTAATATGGAATACCATATTAAATCATAAATATAGGAGATAAATAAAATAGTATTTTTTATGTGAAGATTCTTATTCATTTAATTAAAATTCTAAATTTAGATGATTCTGACCAAAAATAATTTAGATGCTTACTATATATATAGTTCATAAATATTTACTATATATATTTATATATATTAATATATATATAAGGAGGGTTGACTGCATCTTCTATTCCAATCTTCTCCGACTCTCGTGATCCTCTTTTTGCTCTAGTACTAATGGCGGCGTACCAGAAACAGAGTCTGTCGAGAAGAATAAGATTAGGCTGATGAGTTCGCCGGATAAGGAGGAGGTGTCGGTGGAGGAGGTTGCGATGAAGAAGTCGCCGGTGATTAATCACATGTTAGAAGATGACTGTGCCAGCACCGCCATCCCTGTCTCGGATTCTCTCCCTGTTCAAGTTATGGCTGATGAAACAGAGGAAAGGGGGAAAGCGAGAAGAAGAACCTGCGGCTGATGAGTTCCGACGGGAAGGAGGTGGTGGTGAGGCGGCGGCGGTGGCGATGGAGTCGCAGTTGATCCGTCAAATAATAGAAGCAGACTGCTCGAACGGCAGTGACGTCATCCACATACCCAACGTCTTCGCCGCCGACCTCTCCATGATATTCCATTACTGCCGGAATCATCTCTGCGACGCGGCCATTAACTGCGATCTCAAGAGCTTCGACGAGGATTTCATCAATGTGGATATCAACACCCTCTACGCTCTCTTAATGGTAAATAAATGAATCTTTCAGAAAACAGAGCAAAGAAAATTTATTTTTTTAAATCTAAATTAATTAATCAGTGTTTGCCTTATTTTATTGACAGGGATCAAATTATTTGGACGTGAAAGGACTGCTTGATTTAGCTTGTCAGAAAGTAGTGGATATGATCAAAGGAAAAAACCCTGAAGAAATTCGCAAGATCTTCAACATCCAGAAGGACTTTACGCCCGAGGAAGAAGAAGAGGTTAACAGAGAAAATCAATGGGCTTCGAATGATTTCAAATTTATGTTTCAAATGATTTTTGAGTTTTAGGGTTTTCTTTAATGTTATAATGATTATTATGACATTATCATGAGATATTAGCATTTTTTTAAATGAAGGTGGCAATGCTTAACATGCATATATGACACTACTATTTTGGCTAATTGCAAATCATCCTTATGCGCAGACCTAGAAAAATGAAGTGCTGACCACATTGTTGTGTGTAAATCACAAATACGCGTTGTAGTAATCAAGAATTACCCGATCGAATCAATATAAAACCTTCTTGTTCGATTCTTCAAAGTGGAACACCAAGTTGTGTAGTAATCTGTCAAAGAGAATGTTGTAGAGATTCAATTGAATCGCCTGTAGGGGAAGCCTTCCCTTATAAGTTATACCCGCTACTTTAGGATAAAACAAAAGAGAGCCAGAGAATCCACTACACTCAAAACTTAGATTCGAAAAATAAAATAAAAAGAGAAGATAACTTACAACGTGTGAGGAAGGCACGGAGGACCTTCACCTGTGCTCGGGTTCATAGCGGCTTTCTATTTGCTCCATGTTGCTTCACCCTGCCTGGAAATACTTGAGGTGGATCCTAAATAACATTATATTATTTGTTTGAATACTAATTAATCATAATAATTTATTAAAATATATAAA
>JAWHQI010002853.1:0-22956 GCA_033032865.1 Dactylorhiza incarnata | reverse complement strand
CCCCCCCCCCCCCCCCCCCCCCCCCCCCCCCCCCCCCCCCCCCCCCCCCCCCCCCCCCCCCCCCCCCCCCCCCCCCCCAACTCAAAGTTTTAACTTAGGGTTCTTGAAGGAGCAAGCTTGGAGAAGGATTTGGAGCTTGGCCGACCACCACCCCGCTGCCATGAAGATGAGCTTGAACCATGGCCGAAAAATAAGGTGACTTCCGACCCCTCTCCCTTGGTGCTAGATCGTAAAGAAAATTAGGAGAGGTGTTGAGCTCAAAAGAGATGGCTTGTGAGCTAATGGAGCTTCCTAGGAAAAGACCAAGCCGGATCTTTCTTTTTAGGGCACCGATTGCCGCGAAAGTTCCTTCCATCACTTCTTCTCTTCAAAAGGAAGAGATAGGATTTGATTTCGTGGAAATCCACTGTCTATGGAGGGAGTATTGGAGGAGAGAAGGTGAAATGGCCTAATTTTGTTTGGGGAAGATGATGAATAGTCCCCTGTTAAGTAGGGTTTTAAAATTATATATTTTGTGATAAAAGATGATGAATAATCCCCTGTTAAGTAGGGTTTTAAATTATATATTTTGTGATAAAATATGATGAATAATCCCCAGGTAAGTAGGGTTTTAAATTATATATTTGTGATAAAAGATGATGAATAATCCCCTGTTAAATAGGGTTTTTAATTGTATATTATGTGATAAAGATGATAATAGCCCCTTGCTAAAGAAAGTTTTAATTTATAGCATTGCACTTGGTAAATAAGGGGTAAAATTGTGCGCAGTTGGGTTCAAGCCAATTTTTAGGCTTGATCCCACTGGAATTAGGCTTCGGGCTCAACATGAAAGTTGTAGCCCTCGGAAAGAGCTTTCCGACGATAAGTTACCAGCTTTCTGAAGTGACCTGTAGCTCCCTAAAAGTCCAGTCGAGTGGACTGTCCAGAAAGCTGGAATGGGTTAAGTGCATTTTTTTGCTGTCCAGATTTCTGCAGTTGACTTCAGAGCAGATTTTAGGTAGGACCCACTGGTATCTGGGTTTAGGGCTCAACATGAATGTTGTAGCCCTTGATGTTAGCTTTCCAAAATGGGGTGGATCATAATTTTTGGACAACTGTAGCACCCAGAAATCTAGTTTTAGTAAACTGTGTCATAACCCTTTTGATCTCAGTATTTTGTGGATTTCTCTCAAGATATTGGTTGGATGCTCATGAAAATTGGTGGAGACATTGGTGACAACAATATGTAGACCCCTGTTGAATTTCATAATATTTGGATAAGTGGTACTAAAGTTATTGTCGTTTCATTTGATAACTTGAAGGAGATATAAATGCTGAATGTGAAGGCCGATTGGGCCGAAATTTTGTATGAATCATGTACGTGCTAGTATGGACCTGTGATAATAATTTCTGATTTATTTCTGTTGAGATGTCTCCTTAAATGAACCTTCAATTGTTAGTTTTATGTGGAATCGTAAAAAGGACATGTTTATATAAATGCGCACATCGTTTGACAATCAGATGTTTAGATTGGTAATAACCTCTCAGTAAGGTTGATAGCTTTAATCGTATTGAAACACGTTGCGATTTGTGCATGCGGATTGAATATTGGTGATATGTTCGGGCTTACTTATTTAGTAAAATATGAATATGACATCGTACCCACAAGTAGTCCCGCAGGGTCTCATAAAGTAATTTCTATGTTATACGCACGCCACTACACAAGAGTTATGATAACTCGGTATGGGTAGCACTGATGGCTTGGGGTGGATTATAAGATATGGTTATATCTTATGGTGAAATGTTAAGGACCCGATGGTTGTGGGCCTTGGATGCTAATTAGCATCGGCATTGAGTGTATGAGGAGAAGTGTACTAAGACTCCTTCGTGAGTCCTTGGGTGCTTGATAGCACGGATTATGCATGGGAATTACATGAATGTGCATGGTTTACACATGGTGGTGTAATGATCCTGGTTGAAGGACTGCTTGTGGCAGATCTACGGGATCGCCAGTCGTCACACCGACGGGAGCTGGCAGATAGATCTTGGCCGGTTGGGATGTGCTCTTTGTGTTTACTTCCAAGGACCCCTTCCGTGCCTAGTGACAAGTTGGGTTGTGCTCTTGGTGTTTACTTCCCAAGACCCTTTCCGAGTCCAGTACGCAGGTGCTCCGTTGTTGTGTTCTTAGCGTCGAGGCGTACGTAAGGCCTAGGTCTGGTAGTGTGCATACCCGCCTAATAGTGGAGAAGCCCGTTCCACTGCCACCGTCTGGCCACGACGAGGGGCGCCTGAGAGGTTAGCTACCCTCAAAAAGTGGGAAGTACAGGTCTATGTCGACATGCCAAATATGCATGGGTGAGTCATCATATCATAATCATTGCATTGCATTCATCCTTTCATGATCATAGCATTGCACCGCATCGGGTCCATCATATAAATTAGTATGGGCTCTTTTATATGATGGGTTTCAAATTGGAAGCCTTAACTTATAAGTTTGTATGGGCATTCATATAAGTTAAGGTACGTTTTGAAACTGCAAATATACTGCTTACTTATGTATTGTTACACTGCATTCTATACCTTGTTACTCGTCACAATGCTAGCTTAGAATTATTTCTTACTTCACTATCATAGTAACTGCTAGCATAAATGTACTCTTGTGTATAGTAGTTTTATTTCTACTGTTGATATAGAATTGCTAAGATTGTACCCTTCCTACTGTCACCTGTTCTATTGTACTTATAGTTTATATTGCAGCGTTCTCCTCTTTCCTTTCGCCCGGTGCCTAAGAGTCATCGGGAGAGAGGATGTGAAGCCACTTAGTCTTTATGACTAATAGTTGTTACACCCCTATTTTAGGAGCACACTCAGGTGGAGCAGCTGCATACGACACAGAAGGACTGCCAGGCCAGGGTGATAGGGCCTGCGACGATGATACCTTCGCTACCGTCAGTGACAGATGTGAGCGAGTGTTTGAGATGTAGCCTTAGGGCAATAGGTACTCTGATGTTGTTCAGGAGCTTTTGTAGCTACCCGTTATTATGGACAATTTTACTTGTGAATTATGGCTTCTGTTGTTTATATATTATTGATGGGTTGGCATGATGATATTGGAAAATAGCCGGCAGGATAGGCGTCTTTTGGAGGGGGCTAGCCCGTGTGCTGGCACTTCCGCAAGGCGGCTGTCCTGGGCATAGGACTCCTCTAGGCCGTGTTTTGTGTTCCGGGAGGGGGGGTCTTACAGAGCACTCCTTCCACCACTAAATTAAGGGCATCCTCCTCCATATGAGAGGCAAGAGCTGGAAACAAGTGAGGGAGAGCTTACTTTAGCATGAGGGATGAAATGATGGGATATGGAGGTGGAGATAGAGTCTTCTCAGGAGGTGGAGAAGATGGAATTGGGGACTGTAGGGGTGAGGGAAGAGATGGAGGAGGAGAGTCCTGGATTGATTTCTCCCCCTCAGCAGGACCACACTCCACACTCTTGTTGATTGAGGGAGTCTCATATGTATTAACATCCATAAGGATGGGAGGTGTCCTGGATAATGGGCTCAAAAGATATGGATGTGACTGGACAACAGGCTCACTCTCCCCCTTTGCAGAAGAGCAAAAATCTTCTGCAAATCAAGCCCAATGACCTGATTGGTGGAGAGAATTATAGAAACATAGGCCTCTAAGTTGAAAACCCTGACAATCATGAACTACTGAAAGCAGTATCAAATGTGGATGTGGTAGTGGTAGATGTAGGTGGAGGTTGTGTTGGTGGAGTTGTAGGAGGAGGTGCAGGAGGTAGTGTGTTATGGGTAAGGATTCACCCGTACCGATGGGCAGGCTCCGAGTTAACCCGCCCCCAATCCGGCCCCCAATCAGCCCCCAATCCGGATCCCATAACAGGGCCGCGACCCGCACACCCCAACCCGTCTCTGCACCCCTTTTGCAGAAGAGCAAAAATCTTCTGCAAATCAAGCCCGATGACCTGATTGGTGGAGAGAATAGTAGAAACATAGGCCGCTAAGTTGAAAACCCTAACAATCATGAACTACTGAAAGCAGTATCAAATGTGGATGTGGTAGTGGTAGATGTAGGTGGAGGTTGTGTTGGTGGAGTTGTAGGAGGAGGTGCAGGAGGTAGTGTGTTATGGGTAAGGCTTCACCCGTACCGGTGGGCAATACCGGTGGGCAGGCTGCGAGTTAACCAGCCCCCAATCAGCCCCCAATCCGGATCCCATAACAGGGTCGCGACCCGCACACCCCAACCCGTCTCTGCACCCATTCTAAGTGCAGCGAGTTGTTGGGGCGGGGATTCGATCCCCGCCCCCTTGATAAGAAGCCTTTAACGCGGCCCTCATCACCAACTGAGTCGTGTTAAAGGATTCTTATCAAAGGGGCGTTAAAAATATATCGTATTGCCCACTGGTATAGCCCACGGTATTGCCCACCGGTACGAGTGAAGCCTTACCCAAAACATAGTGGTGTTGAAGATGGAGGTGGAGATATGGAGTAGAATGGATTGGACAAGTTGGAGGGGAGGAAATCAATGGATAAAAGGGGGTGGCACAACCTCGGGATGAGGTTGCCTTGGTTGGGAAATGGAAGCAGGAGGTAGAGGGTTGAGGTGGAGGAAGGATGGATAGTTTTTCCTAGCAGCAGAAGACTTTGAGATACTCTTTGTCACAGTTGCAAGGTCCTAATGGAGAGAACTTTGGCACTCTTCATAGTGGTGCAAGGAGAAGACAAAGCAACGGAATAAGCTATGAAGAGGTATTATGTTAACACCTCAAAAAAAGGAAGTCAAAATCCATGAGGTTCTCCAACACTAGATTCAATCAATTGAGTTGACCCAGTCCATGGGACTTATTTATAAGTATCTAATGTGATCGAAATCATGTGTCATGTAAGGGTCGACATGCGTCGGGTAAGAAAGTGATGATCGAAGCCATCAACTTATGTTGATCAACAGGCTAGGAAATTTAGTTTTTTTTGGACATGTTTTAATCGCCATTATGATCGAAAGATCATGACCATTTACAACAATTTCTTATTAAATGGGATATAGTGCCCCATTTACAGGGACCAAAAGCTTGAGAAGAAATCATTCTTTTGGTCACTCAGTGTCAAGGTCGGAACCTAAATGTGAAGCCTAGGCCTTTCTCCTCCTTGTTTCCCTTTTCCTTCCCATAACTACACATTAACCACATAACTACCCGAACTATCCTATAACTATCACATTAACTTCCCTTCACACTAACTACCCCCACTTTCCCATAACTTCTTTAATTACCTTCCCCCTTCTAATCTATAGCAAACACCCTCTCCTTCCCCAAACCGAACAATCCCTTGCAACCCCAGACTAGAAGCCACCCCATCCATTCACCACAGCCCAAAATGTTAGGCTACCGCTAGGTTTTCTACGAAAAGAAAGAAGAACAAAGGAAGACGGCTAGGGTTTTGCAAGAAGATAAAGAAAATACCTTGAAAAGATAATAGCATGCCTCCAAAAGAGGTGGAGTGGGGTATTTAAGAGTCCCCACTCCACAAGGGGGCCGGCCGGCCCCCATAGGGCTGAACCAAGTGCGGTTCAGCCCTCCTCCATTAATTGATTAGTTGCGGGCTGAACCGGATGGTTCAGCCCGGTCTTTTTCCGGCGCCTCTTTCGGGCGTCTGGCGTACTTGTAACCACGAAATCGGAGATCCTCCGGGGGCATAACATTCCCCTCCCCATCAAGAAGCAGCTTGTCCTCAAGCTGGAAGTCTGGAAAGTGCTCACGGAACTCCAAGAAGTCAACCCAAGAATTATGAGCCTCTGAGAGGTCTTTCCATTTAATCAGCACCTCGGGGCGATATTCGGTGCCCCGTTTCTTCCATCTGGATAGCAGGATGTCCTCCGGACTAGGACGCAACTCGCCGGTAGTCGTTGCCGCGGGCAGAAAAGGAGTAGCAGTAACTGTGGCCCCAACTTCTTCTTCAGCAGAGAGACATGAAATGTCGGATGGATGCGAGACCCCTCCGGCAGAGCCAGTGTGTAGGCAACCGGTCCCACCCTGTGAGTAATGGGGAAGGGCCCATAATATCGTGGAGCTAGCTTCTGGTTGGCCCGCCTGGCAACGGAGAGCTGTCTGTACGGCTGAAGACGAAGAAAAACCTCATCCCCGACTTGGAACTCCCGCTCAGTCCGATGTTTGTCTGCTTGCACCTTCATTCGGGTTTGGGCGGAGAGAAGATTATCCCGCAGGATAGCTAATGTCTGATCTCGATCGCGCAAAGCCCGGTCCACCGCCGGAAGAGCTGTATTGCCTGGCTCATAAGAGCGTAAGGATGGTGGCGGCCTCCCATAAACAATTTCAAAAGGAGTAATGCGGCTAGCTGTGTGGAACGAAGTATTATAGCAATACTCCGCCCAATGAAGCCAACGAGTCCAAGAACGTGGCTCATCAGTGACAAAACAACGGAGGTAAGTCTCTACCCCTCTGTTTAAGACCTCCGTCTGCCCATCGGTCTGTGGGTGATTCGCCGTACTCATGCGAAGCCGAGTGCCCTGTAATCGAAAAAGCTCCTGCCAAAAGTTGCTGATGAAAACGGGATCGCGGTCGGAGATAATCGAACGAGGAACACCATGTAAGCGAACCACCTCTCGGGCAAAGAGCTCAGCGACCGTCTCGGCGGAGTACGGATGACTGAGAGCTAAGAAATGCCCATACTTGGAGAGCTTGTCCACAACCACTAAAATCACCGATTTGCCCTGCGATCGTGGCAAGCCCTCAATGAAATCCATAGAAACTGTCTCCCACACATGCTGCGGGATCTCCAACGGGGAAAGCAGCCCTGCTGGCGATGTGGTCTCGTACTTCTGACGCTGGCAGGTCTCGCACTGCTGCACGAACCTCTGGGCGTCTTTGCGAAGCCCCCTCCAGTAGACATTGGCCCGAAGGCGCTGTAAGGTGCGAAGCACGCCGGCATGTCCTCCGGTTGGAGATGAATGGAACTCCTGTAGCATTACTTCCTTCCAAGCGGACGTAGCCGGAATCACCACCCTGCCCTGATAGTATAAGTGTCCCCCCACCAGTTGGTAGCCGAGTGGCGTCGGTTGGCCTTGCCGTAAAGCCTCCAAGATCGGGCCAAACTCCGGGTCCACTGCTATATCGGCCTGTATGTCATCCAGAGACTCGATCAACGGTCCCGAGATCTGAAGGACCGTGCTCTCTGGTAGTCGGGATAAAGCATCGGCAACAACGTTTTCCTTCCCCTGTTTGTACACAATCTCATAGTCGTATCCCAGCAGCCTAGTCAGCCACTTCTGTTGTAGCGGGGAAGCCAGTTGTTCCAAGAAGTGTTTCAAGCTCTGATGATCCGTGCGAACCTTGAAGTGATGGCCCAGCAAGTAGGGTCGCCACAGAGTCACCGCATGAAGGATCGCCAGCATTTCCTTCTCGTAGGTGGAAAGTCCCAAAGTCCGAGGGGCCAAGGCCTTGCTACAGTAAGCCAGCGGCCTCCCCTCCTGCATCAGCACTGCTCCAATCCCAACCCCCGAAGCGTCTGTCTCCAAAACAAACTCCTTGCTGAAGTCGGGCAAGGCTAACACCGGTGTAGTCGTCATGGCCGCTTTGAGAGCGGAGAAAGCCTGCTCCGCCTCCTCATGCCAGGTGAAGGATTCCTTATGCAGGAGCTGGGTAAGGGGTCGGGCCAGTTTCTCATAGTCCTTTACAAACCGCCGATAATACCCCGTGAGGCCCAGGAAGCCTCTGAGTGCCCGCACCGAAGTAGGCCGTGGCCAGGTAACCATGCTCTCTATCTTCCGGGGGTCAGCGCGCACCCCTGCACCGAAACTAGGTGACCCAAATACTCCACCTCCGGTTGTCCAAACGAACACTTCGACTGCTTGGCGTAGAACTGATGCCGTCGAAGAATAGATAGAACCTCTGCCACATGCTCCAGATGTTCCGCCCAACTGCGGCTGTAGATCAGAATATCATCGAAAAATACGAGAACCGACTGTCGAAGGAGTGGCCGGAAGGTCTCGTTCATAACCGCCTGGAAGGTGGATGGGGCGTTGGAGAGGCCGAAAGGCATCACCAAGAACTCGTAGTGCCCATCGTGCGTGCGAAACGCCGTCTTGTGAATATCCTCGGACTTCATTCGTATCTGGTGGTAACCCGACCGTAGATCCAGTTTGGTGAAAAGACATGCTCCATGAAGCTCATCCAGAAGCTCCTCTATCATTGGAATAGGAAACTTATCCTTGATTGTGGACTCGTTCAGATTGCGATAGTCCACGCAGAACCGCCATGAACCGTCCTTCTTCTTCACCAGTATGATAGGTGAGGAGAAGGCACTGGTACTCGCCCGTATAATGCCCGCTGCTAGCATCTCCTTCACACTTCGCTCGATCTCTGCCTTCTGAATATACGGATACCGATAAGGCCTGACATTCGGGGGCGCCGCCCCCTCCTTCAATTGGATACCATGTTCCCTGGACCTGGCCGGTGGTAGGCCACAAGGCTCCTGGAACACATCCTCGTATTGGGCCAGTAGCGCCCGAATCTCCTGCGGAATGGGCGGGAGGTCTGTCTCTGATGTCTCCACCCCCACCAGCATAGCCATGGGTGAACCCTGACCCTCCAGTCGCTGCAAGCTCCTCAGTGATATCTCCTTCAGGGGTGAAGAACGAATCCCCCGTAGGCAATACTCCTTCCCCAACTGCGAAAACTCCATGGTAAGTTGCACCCAATCCGTAGTCACCCGCTGCAGCTGCCGCAGCCACTGAACCCCCAGTACCATGTCCGAGCCCCTGATCGGCAGTAAATACAAGTCTGTGTGGCACACGTAGCTCTGCATCCTGATCTCCACCCCTTTCATGACCCCCTCGCACCTCAGTTTGCTGCCATCCGCGACCATGACCTGAAAAGCCGCGTCAGTATCGATCGCCAGTCCCACCTTCGAAGCCACCGACGGGTTGATAAAATTGTGGGTACTCCCACTATCTACCAGTATAGTAACCCTTTCCTTGCCGATCAACCCTGAGAATCTGAGGGTCACGGGAGCGGATCCCCCCTCCATGGCCTGTATAGAGACCCCAAACTCCGTCAGATCGAGTGCCTCCAGATCGACACCCTCTAGCGGTTCCTCCCCCTCCTCCTCTTCTTCCCTCAGCATGAAGACCTGAATCTTCTGGCAATTGTGACCTCGTGTGTACTTCTCATCACAATTGAAGCACAGGCCCTTCTCCTTTCGCGCTTGCATCTCTGGCCAGGTCAATTTCGTAATTGTGGGCCGAATGGTGGGAGGTGGCTCCCTCCGTCCCGCTGTAGGAACCGCGGGTGGCTTAACCGCTGTCCGGGCCCGCTGCCTGTTGTAACGTTCCTCCTGTATCCGAGCGATGCTTATAGCATGACTCAGACTGCGCGGCATGTACGCGTGGACCTCGTCACGCAGGTGCTCCTTCAGGCCTGAGATGAAGCAGCTCAGCATCGTCTGTTCGCCCCAATTGACCCGGTTGGCCAATTTCTCGAACTCCGTCCGGTATTCCGTGACTGTGCCCCGTTGGCGAAGTTTTTGGAGGCAAGCCTCCACGTCTTCATACTCTAAGGGCCCGAATCTAGCTGAGAAGGCCTCAATGAACTCGGCCCAGGGAGCGTAGGTGCGCCCCCGCAGAAACCACTGTGTCCACTGGTACGCGTCCTCCTCCAAGTGGAAAGCCGCCAACTGTACCCATTGAGCCTCAGGCACCTCCTGATATCTGAAAAATAGCTCGGCCTTTTGGATCCACTCGATTGCGTCGCCTCCGCGGAACTTCGGGAAGTTCATTCTTGTCAGTTTGGGTTGCATGTACGGCCGCTGGAAGGCCCCTCCCAAACCGCCTCCATCTTGGCCCAGCGGCCCCATGTTGGCCGGTCCCCGCTGGAAAGCCCCTCCCAAGCCGCCTCCATCTTGACCCATCGGCCCCATATGAGCCGGTCCATGCCCCCGTTAGGAGCGTTCGCTGGTTGGTAAGGAAAAAATCTCGTTGCGCCCCAAGTGGGACCGCGTTTGCCCCGGTAGGACGAAAAAGCCCAAATCCTTGGTGTTGTGGCCTCCACGGCAGTCCTGGCTGCTGTCCGGACACAAACGGTGCTGTTGTCCCTTGCCCGGTACCTCCTCCTTGCCGCATCGGCGCCCCCAACACCTGTGGAGAAGGATCGGCCCCCCAGGAACCCTGTGCGCCCCCGCCGAAACCCCAGGGCCAGTTCCCTGCTTCCGCCGCTCGACTGGAGCCCGTCCGGGGTGGCTCCGCCCCTCCCCGACCTCCGGCGTGGCCGCCGAAATGGCCCCAGGAATCGGGCGGCCCGCTCGGAAGGCCGCCTGCTCGGATCGGTACGCCGCTCCCCTTGCGGCGTCGCCCGCTTCTCCCGCGCCCGATCCAGATCCGGGAACGCGATTTTGGTCTCCCGCACTGTTCCCCGCCCCGTTGATCCCCTCGCGAGGTGCACTCACGGTCTCGGCGTCGGAGCCCTCGCCGTTAACTACTTTCCCTTTCAGATTTTGCAAGAGGAGAGATTTCAACTCCTCCATCCTCGCATCGATGCGTTCTTCCAGATGTTGCTGCGAAGTCTTCACTCCTTCCTCAAAGGCCGCCACCGAATCGGTCAAGGCGGCGTAGTTCTCCTCGATGGCCGCCAAACGCGCCATCTCCGCCTCCGTGCGTGTCACCATGGTCGCAGGAAGGATGCTCTGATACCAAATGTTAGGCTACCGCTAGGTTTTCTACGAAAAGAAAGAAGAACAAAGGAAGACGGCTAGGGTTTTGCAAGAAGATAAAGAAAATACCTTGAAAAGATAATAGCATGCCTCCAAAAGAGGTGGAGTGGGGTATTTAAGAGTCCCCACTCCACAAGGGGGCCGGCCGGCCCCCATAGGGCTGAACCAAGTGCGGTTCAGCCCTCCTCCATTAATTGATTAGTTGCGGGCTGAACCGGATGGTTCAGCCCGGTCTTTTTCCGGCGCCTCTTTCGGGCGTCTGGCGTACTTGTAACCACGAAATCGGAGATCCTCCAGGGGCATAACACAAAACCCCTCCCCCATCACCCTCAACCATCCCCAACAACCCCGGCAACCACTCCACCAGTTCAAAGAGATCACTACAATCCCTCTACTCCCTCCACAACCCAAATCCAGTCCATTACCTCCTTCCCGACACTCACTTCGCATTGGCAGCAAGATTCGTCAAAGAACCCTACCACCGGGCATCCAAAATTACATTCTCCAAGCTTTTCTTCTCCCTATCATTCTACCCATTGTAAGTTTATTTTGTGGATTTGAATTTCATTGTTGAATCTTGCATGAGTTCTCACCTCTTATGGATATTCCCTAGTAAAATTTGTATTAAGTTATTTTATGATTTGCATGGCTTTGCTTCACTTAAGCACATGGCACTTCGTACTCTTTAACGTATGCATATATTGTAACATCCATAATTTAATACGCCAAACAAAATTTGATCGCAGGGCCCGATCTCGAGCAAGAGTGATCAAGTCAACGTCGGGTCGAGGTACAATTTTACTACGATCACAATGGATATGCATCATTAAATTTACTATCGAAAGTATTTGGAATTATATTTGACGTATTCTAACGATTGTGCGATGGTTTGAAGAATAAAGTTTAAGTGTTTAAGCCAAATGGCAATCTTGTAAAAATTTGGAAGCGTTTAATTCGCCCAATTATTAAGCGATAGTGCGTTTTATTTTCTTATTTCTTCCTTCCCCGGTGGTTTCCGTAACCGCCCATGAACCCGCACCTTTCCTTTATTTTCCCCCGCAACCCTTCTCGCCCCTTAAATGCTCCCGTAAGCATTTTGCCGTAAGAATACGCTGCATCCTCTCCTTCTTCCGTCCAGGAGTTCGCAGCCGTGCAGTCCAGGGAGGATTGGAAGCTCCTTCTTCGTCAATCAAGGGAGCAGACTCCTCTTCCATCCTCTGAGTCGTTCGGCGACCTTTCCTCGTCAGCCCTGAGGACTGACGGCAGTCCCGATCCTTCTCTCCCGAGGTTTCCCCTGTTTCTGAGAGGTAAGATTCGTCGTTAACCCTAACCGACTCCCTCCTTTTGATCGTAGTAGGCCTTCTCCCTGTTGCAGTCGGCACCAACAGTCCTTAGGAGTTTTTCGTCTGTGCCCTAGCCACCGTTCAAATCCAGGTGAAGGTTTGGCCGGCTCCAGCGTATGTTCTTAGTTTAGCAGAGACTTTGTAATCAAATTCTCCTCCTGGAATTTAGGGCAGCCCTTTCCGATAGTGGGTTCTAGCCCTTTAATACTCCCTCGTAGGATTACCCTATCCAAGTTTTGTTAACACTGGAAACGCCGTAGTGTTGTCATCTAAACCTATGAAGATTGTTACTAAATTAACTAGGGTTATTGTCACATTTCAGATTTTAGGTGCGGGTGGACGTAACTTGGAGAAGATTTTATTTACCAGAATATTTTTGAAGGAGTCATGCCGCCGCGTCTTGTATACGAGCGACGCAATTCAACTGTAAGAAACTCTATTTCTTTTGGTTAGACTTATCATATATCAGTGCATCAATATTTCCTCGTGAAGATGAGAAATTTAGTAGAATTGATTATGGGATTAAAATCCAATTAATAACGGGAACCAAATAGGAGGCACGAATGATGAATTCGCTCGTGATAGATTGAGGCGCACAATCTTACTCTTAAGGCATAGTAGTCCTTACGAGCCTCATCAGTTATTTTAGAGAGGAAATGCATCTATTAGATTAGTAGATACGGGTCCAAGTCCGTGAGACTTAGAACGTGATGCGTTCGTTAGGAAGGACTCGGATCGTTAGAATGCGCATAAGTAGTCCCTAGCCTAGAATGCGAACAATAATAAAATCTATAAAATGCCCAAATTCAAGCATACGTCGTAGTTTAGAAATCCCTTGAAACTATTATTTGAAGCATTTAAATAGATTTACGGATTTACATGTTTCAATTACAAGAGAATAGACATTTATGTTCACAGTTTTCTGATATAAAAACATGCTTACAAGGTAAATATAATAATTCTTTGGTACGATACATGTATTTCCTTATTTAGCATGCACACAGTTTTACTCAAGTATTAATATTTTAATGTCACTAGGAGAAATGGTTTTTCTTACTCTCCAGTTGGGCTGACCCATTTTTGGGCTTATCATTGCAGGGGTCACAGGTGGGGTGTTGCGCCTAGGATGAACGTGTTTGTCGATGTTCCTCATATAGTTTGTTTCACTCAAATAGTTATTCCTTCAGTACGGTTTTGTAATATTAGACAAGTATCAGAATTTGCCTAATGTTTATTTGTACCAGACTATGTTTAAGATTTCAGTATTTCCAGCTTTTTTTACTCTCATCAATTTTAGTGGCTCTGTGAAATCCGAATTTGAGGTACACATTTTACCCTTAGCTTCTTTTAATACTTCCGCTGTAAGTGCTCTTTTAGATATCTGTTATGTATCAAATTAAATATTGTTTCTTAGTTAACTTCTTATCACGGGGCCCGGCCGGACTGTTGATTTGTTGATAAACTAAGTTGGGGTGTTACATATATATTGTGTTCCCTCTCCTAAAAGTTCTAGTCTCATGTGATATCTGTGCTTCTATTTGTAAATTTCTTTTATTGCAAGCATAGTCATTGGTTATCTTACATATTTCATTTAGGCATTCTTGTAATTATCCTACATCCCACTAGACCCTACTTTACGTCACAATGGATGGTCATTAATCCTCATCAAGAACTTTTATCATCAATTATTGTCATCATAATCCCCCAATATCTTATCTTCATAGTTTCATATTAAATCTATGTTAGGTTGCATATAAAGATGCTAATTCATGTTCTCCTTTCCAAGTCCTTCATTTAAAAGGGTTCTAAGCTCCCTATAACTCTTAAGCCTGTAAATTCCAATCAGTTCAATTGGTTAAGCCTACATCCATCCTCTATGAAGATTTGGATCAGAGAGAGAGAGAGCAAGACATGAGGATTAACCGGGTCAGCAATGCCTAATCATCTCCTAAAAAG
This sequence comes from Dactylorhiza incarnata, assembly GCA_033032865.1. Lineage (NCBI taxonomy): Eukaryota > Viridiplantae > Streptophyta > Magnoliopsida > Asparagales > Orchidaceae > Dactylorhiza > Dactylorhiza incarnata. The sequence goes on along the minus strand of JAWHQI010002853.1, from coordinate 8,948 downwards.
AAGGTATAAGGAGGGCAGGAAAGTCCTAATACCAATCACGGGGCATATGGAGGTTTAGAAATGATAAATTAGGTCATCTTAAATGAGCATTTACAATTCTCTACAGAGGTGTGCGGAAAGACCTGATTGCATTTTATTTCCACAGAATCACAAGGCATAATTAGCTGATCAAGAATGATAAAAGAAGTCATCTTTGATGAGCAGTTACAAATTTAAACTGAAAGATTCTGGTGCCAAGTATCACTAACATAAGGAACTTGGGTGGTTTTACAACAAGAATGACCTATCAGCACCTTATAGAAGATGCGGGTATCTTTTATGCATTTTATTTTTAATTTGTTTGCCAATTATAGGAGAGAAGAGGAATATCATAGAATTTTTAGTGCGAATAACTGACCAGGAATGATGTTCGCAAATGAGTAGTGTCCAACTTCTGATGTGAGAGCAGATACAATGACATTGTCTGACATAGTCAAAAGCTCAACCTTCACATGAGAAGGTCCTCCATCCTTAACAGGGCAGCTATTTCCACCAACAGCGCCTACAACTTTACCCGAAACCATGAATCTACAGAAAAAAGATTCCCAAAGTAATGAAGTTGTGAAAAGTTGACAGTATCATCAGCTATATTCAATAAGAAACATCAAAAACCAAATATGAAGTAAAAAATAAAAGGATTCCAAAGTATCTAAAGGAATAATTATAAATAAGAATAATAAAAAAGTTTGAAACCACGCACCCAGTAAATTGAAAATTGATATCTGTATTTGAATTGCAGCCGCTTTCATCTACAGTGACAGGAACCTGAAAAGAATTTTAGACATTACAATATGACTAAAAATGAGTCCAACTTAAAGAATTATGATGCAGATTATAGTAAAGCAGATGAGAAACCCATATGATTATTCGAGAGATTTAACCCATTGCGTACATATGAAGAAGTGGTACTTCAGGATAAGTGAAATAAAGTGAAATTTTCATGAAATCACTCGACTCTTCGTTTTTTTCTTTATCTATTGAACATAGGCATTGTATTATACGTTGACAAGGTAAATCCAGTATCATTTCAATCAGTTTATTTGAACTTTTTTCCTTTTTAATATTACTTTTGTAAAACCTTGTGATTTTTTATATTGTATGTCATTTTCATTCACAAGAAACCCTTTTTTAATCTTCTAACACTCGCTTCCCTAATGATTTCTTTCACTATTTTCTTTATGCATGTATATCATGTCCCTTATCATCTTTTCCATGACATACGCACGCAAGATAAATATCATTTATATAAATGAATAATCATCTCATGTCAAAGTTAAACCATTTAGAACTATTAATTCAACATGGTAAATCATGCAAAATAAACAATTTGACTGAGATCATGTATATTTTATTTCAAAGCTCTCAAAATATATGATGAATATTCTGTAGATGTTTATATTAATATATATAAACATGACTCGTCATGATGCCATTTACTCTACATATATCAGATATATACAAAGATGTGATAATAAATACAATTTTAAACGCAAATGTCTTCAACAACTTACCATGTCCGGCTCCCATGACCATCCATCAGGACCCTTGACATTAACAAGGAAAGAACCCTGTTGGACAAAATAAATATAAAAATCAACAGAAATAGAACAAGCAACCAACACAACAGGAAGTAAATCAAAGCATAAGAGCGATAAAAACCATTTTAAATAACTCAGTAATAAATTGGGCCTTTAGAGACCATGAGAAATTTCTGATAAAATAGCTGATTAGAAAAAACCCTCATAACCACCCCCAAGATGTATTCTTTTATTTATTGTAAGATAAAGGTTTTCATAATGGCCTATATTATAATAGAACTAGTGATGCATCAACTAGTAGATATGAGTAAACTAGGAAATTAAACAAGATGTACACATCTCCAAAGCTGCATTCATTGATTTCAGATCTCAGATAGTTATGCATCGCTTCAATGAAAAAAATTAGAGCAGTGACAAATATGATCACTTACTTTCTACTAAATCCAAAGCCTATAACTTTTTTTTGTTTCCTTCAATTCAGAAAAAATATGAGGATATAGATCTCCAATAAATGTAGGTTCTTCCAGAAGATTAATGCCATAGAAGTTCAGGGCATGATGACATGGGACTATTCTATAGATTGGGAATTCACATGCAGGGAACAAAGAGCTATGTTGCACCGGACGGGGACGTGATACAAGATACGATACGATATGGATACGAGAAACATGACTTTTAAAAACTCGTGATACGGGATACGTTTTTGAAAATTTTAAATATTCAAATATAAGTACAAATTAATATGAAGGCATGTATGATATATCACGTTTTCTTCATTATAATATCTCACATATCATATATTAAATGAAAACAAAGTTTATATATTACAAAAAATATATCATATTCTAAATAGAAGGGGTGGCTGTGGTGGGCCGGGGGCATGCTGGGATAGAAGGGGTGGCGTCATGTGCTCGTTGGGATGACCCCGATGTGTCGGTTGATGTTGGTGGTGAGTCGCGACAGTGAGGACTAATAGGAAGCCATCATCGAACGGAGAACAGGCTCATCGGCGCCGCCTATCTTCATGTCGAATGTAATTAATTGATTAAGGAATTAGTCCAATTAAGAATTAATTAATTAAATCAATTAATTAGAGGACTAATTTCTAGAGAAGCGCGGCTCGATATATTGTTGTTTGGTGGGCTCAAGCAAGGTAAAGGGAGGGCGGCTCGAGGTTTTCAGGAAACCGGAGAAGTCTGTTAGATCCCCAAAGAAGGCGTTGGGCTCGACAAGGATAAGGACTGCACAGGACGTCGATTAGAGTGGCGTCGAAGCTACTGGAGGTCGAAGTAGTGTTAGCTGGACAAGGCGGAGGACAATCGGCTGAAACCGAACAATGGTGTGTGCTTGGTCGCAGGAAGATGGCAAGAATAGAGGGAAGAAACAGCAGTTCGGCCTACGTGCATCTTCTGCTTCCTGGACATCTGGACCGATCGATCGAGTCGAGCGCCAGGTGAAGTCGACGAAGGACAGTGACGATGCAGGCTAGAAAGGAGATGACGAGAAGAACGCAAGCTTGGACTGTTGCGACGGCCACCTACGCTTCCAAGGGTTGATGTGTCGACGGGCGTAGCAGGGTAACGATAACGTAGGGGGAGCTGGATTCGTCGATCATGTGGTGTGTCGACAGTGCAGAAGTCAAAAGATGGGCTTGCTGACCACGAGAAAGATGAAGTGGTGTGAAGGAAGTAGAAGGTAGAGAAGGGCTTCACGCCCTAAATTGGAACAGAGGCGGCAACGACAGATCGTGGTACGTTTGCAGAAGAGGAGGATCCCAAAAGCTCTGATACCAAATTGTTATGCGCCTACTCCTGGGTTTCGTCAGAGGTGGCGGTGGAGGTGGAAATACTGGGGGAACCATGCTCACCTGAAGGAGGACGAAGGAGAAGGAGGAAGAGGGGAGCTTGCTCACCCTAACCCTAGAATTGGGACAAAGAGGAGAAGAAAAACTAGAAAGAGAGGAAACTTGAGGGAGGGGAAGAGCTTAGATAAAGATAGGGAAACTTGATTAATTCATTCAATACCTCATACATGACCCAAAGAGTCTATTTATAGAATACAATGGCAAGGGCGTAAATAAGCCCAATATGAAAGAGATGCGCACAACAATAAAATGTTACAACTTTAATAACACGTAACAAGGACTTGACTCGATATGACTGGACTCATACAACTAGACTCCAATACCTAAGAACTCATAATAATATAACCGCTAACAGATAACTGACGACGTGGGATCCCTAAAAGTGTTCCTGCTGAGAATGTCATTATTGTATTCTTAGTAAATGTAAATGCAAGAAATTTCAACCTACCCTATTTCAAACATCTGAGACAGCCACAAGTAAACATGTTGTTGAGGTTTCTGTCAATCTCAAGCCATTGCTGTATAGCAATCTCAACCTACTCACATCTCCACTAAAGGGCCAACCTATTCGAACTCCTCGACCTTCATGTAAGCCTCCCTTCCACCATCTATCCAGGCTGGGCAAAAGAAGAGGAAGCAATTTCATGAGATTCACAAGGAAATCCCCAAGAAAACTGTTTCCAAAACTCAGGCATTGTTGACTAGAAATCAACCTCCATCCTTCTTCCCTACCTAGTACTGCTACTGCTGAAGAGTAGCAAAGAGAATAGAGTCAAAGGTGAACATATTTCTGGTAACATGTAAAAAGTCCTATTGAAAAAAATTTGTTGAACAATACAAACAGGATATACTACATCATCATATGCTGACTGACCAGAAGCCCAAATCACCCATTGATGAGCTTGGAGCAATAAAAGGAGGAATTTGGCGTAGTGTGGGGATGTGTGAGTGCGACTCTAAAGAGTACGCAAGACCTAGAAGCAGTGCCGGGGAAATAAATCCTATCAGACCCTAAAATTATATGTGCATGCAAAGAGGGATCCAACAATATTTTGCAACTAATAATTAATTCATAAAATTAAACGCATAACACAACTAGTATTCAGGCAATTTAAAACAAGTAAGCAAGCTAGACTTTCCACCGATTGGAGGACCGTTAACTAAATATGCAAGCGAATAGATCCTGCAAATCATGATTAGTCACAAAAAAATGAACAACTGGCATAGAATGGAATCCATAAGAATATAAGTGATCATATCCATACAACAATGCTGAAAATAACAACACCAAACAATAAAGCTCACTACAAAGGGGGTCGTAGGTGAAGGCGGAGATCAGGTGATCGTAGGAGCAGTGATGGATATTCATAGGGGTGAAGGTTGTTGCATGGTGGCTGTCAGAGGGGCCTTAGGGCTATTTCTGGAATGGTTTAGGTAGAGGGAGTGTAAGTGGGCTGGGTTAGGATGTCGGTGGGGGAGAACGGCTGGACAGAATGTGTAGGGGCAGTAAATGGGTGGCCAGGCTTTGATTGGTCCTGGACCGGTCGGCTGGAGAGGAATTAGGAGAAGGTCGGAAGAGGGAGTATTTGGTGGCTGGGCTACTGGCTAGCAGAAGGAGGGAGGCTGTTGGGCCTCAGGATAGTGCGGGGAGGATAAAGGTAGGTTTATCCACGGTGTAGATGTAAGGAAATGGAAGGGGGTGGTTGTTTGTGGGTGGCCAAGATGTTCCAACAGAAGAGGAACTCTTGCTGTAATTTAAGAGGAAAAATAGGGGGCGGCTGCTGTTTTTGAGAGGAAAAAGTAGATGCTAGCTGCTATTAAAGTTCATTATGGTGCTACAGTAACATATGTCCGTCAAAAACCAAGCTTTGCCGCTGAATTAAAATCGCGCCGACTCTGCTCCACGGTGTACTCCTCTTCCGTGCCCTACCCTCTCTCTTACTGCGCATCCACGACGGCAACAAGGACCGCCTCCTCCTTCCCTCGACCCCTAAGGGCTTCTTGTTGAGCATCAGAAATCCGTCGCCCCTCTACCGGTAAGCCGCTTCGAAGCACGCGCATCGGTAATTCGTCGCCCTCCGCCGGTAGGCCGCTTCGAAACCCGCGCATCGGAAATCCGTCGCCCCTCCACCGGTAGGCCGCTTCGGATTTCTCATCGCCGTTTTTTAATTCACGAAGCCTCTTCTCTGCCTTTATTCTTCTTCCCGTGCCTAGCTCTCTCCTCCCGTGCACCGTGAAAGGCCAAGATCGCGTCCACCTCATCGCATCCGCTTCGCTCTTCGTTCTCCTCACCGTTCACTATGTTCTTCACAGATACGGCATCGGCGTCAGCTCTCTTCTTCTTCACAGCTACGGCATCGACATAGGCATCGGCAACCGCGTCGTTTAGGGACTGATTCTTCTGCAGCTTTTTCGGCTTGCGTTGTTTAGGGACTGGTTATCCTAGGTGAGTTTTTTTATGATTTCTGCATAGCAGCAGCAATAATTCCTTTGTTCTTTGTCCTTTGCACTTCTTCAACTGCATAGACACGTGAACTTTTGTGTTGCTAGCCAAGTGTTATTATTATTTATTCTGTGTTGCTTACAAATTGGGAATATTAACCACGAAGAGGTTTACGAAGCTGGCTCGGATAAAGTGTAATATCATTGAGTTCAGTCTGCTAGAAATCTGCCTTGCCAAACCCTTACTGGTTTTTGAATGTCTGCTGTAATAACAACCAGCTATGGTGTTTTCGATTTCATTTTATTTGTACAATTGAATAGACGCAACCCGCTACTGGAAAACATGAACTCTAGAATTGATAAATTCTATTTAGCTACAGAATATTGAATTCTATTTACTTAGAAACCTAATTTTCACATGTCCGTCATGTCTTCTCACTTTACGCCTTATCCCACTGCCAACTGTTGAAGGTAAAGATGACATTCAGTATTACTTTTTTTTTTTGTTGAACTCTCATGTGTGGTCAAAATAATTAGTGATGATTTTTTATTTTTTATTTTGAGCTTATGCTAAATAAATGATCAGATAGAGAGCTAAATTTAAACCTAAATGGGAAGACATAGGAAATGCTTTCTGATGACTTCTTTTTTTTTAAGATTATGCCAAATAAATTACCAGATAGAGTAAATTGAATTTGACAAGGTCAATATTTTTCTGCAAAGAATTTATGATATTGTCCCCCATCTAATCCATGAAGTAATTATTTGATAGATTTCTTGGTGGACTTTCGCTTCTGTGAGTTCGGTTGGGAGACTACTACATTTGCAAATGACCGGTATGTTTTAATTTTTTTGAAATGGTATATTTCCCATCTTTCAAATTCCGCTTCGGCAATTCCGTGTTATTCTCTATTAATTAGGAAAAACCAAATTGATGCCTAACTCATAACTACTGTGTTTACATATGCAAACAAAACAAACTCTTAAATTCTGTGTACTCTTAATCATTACATTTATCACCTCCAGGAAATGCGTTCATGTATTTACTGTCGTTGAATAATGAATTCATGCTATGTGAATCTACGATGATTAAGATCGTCATTTCATTTTTGAAATAATTATATCGATTATTATTATTACATGTTGCAAAGGGTGGATAAAAAAACTATTGAAAAGCTGCAGATCCACTTTTCATATCATTTTCATGATGCAAAATGGAAGAAAGTCTTGGGCTGCTGAATGTTGAGAGCGCACGAGGGGACATAGGGGCAGGGCTATTTTATAAATATTTATGTTCTGTAAATAGAATGGAGGCCCAAGCTGTGTGTGAATATTGAAAGGGTTCGGAATATTCATCATCAAGTTCCAAGTTAAACTAGATCCTCTGTTTCTGTGCTATCTACAATTCCGACTTCATTTTTTATTTTATTTTCCTGTCAGGTTGATTTGTGATTCTTGAAGCAATATGCGTGTTTTGATTTCTAAATTATGCAGTCCATTTTCTCCTGCTGCTGTTTCTACCTTAAATGGCCTCAACAAATGCAGGATGATTAGCCAAACATATGCTCATTTCTGTTTTAATCTGTTTAATTTTTAGCAAAACATATGCAGGAGGTTCTGCTAACTATAGATAGCAAGCTGACGGAGCAGCAAGAAAACTGCTTCCACCAAAGGATTCTTCGAGTGTTTTGCAAAGGGAGCTCCGACCTGGGGCCCATTGACGACGTCGTGTGGAAAGAGGAAGCACTTTGGTATGTTCACACCATGTTTAGTAGTTCATATATGGTTTAATAGTGCGCAATTTTTTCATCTCTCATGGTTTTTCCTGCTCATACCTGATTTGTGATTACATTTATAAGTTATTGGTCTTACTTTCATATTTCTTCAACTTCACAAGAAAAATCTTAATGGGATGAAAATTATAGCAACAAATTAATGATAAAATCATTTCTTTTTTTATATGTACTTCTTGCCCTCTTATTCATATCCATGGAATTCCTTAGTCAATTTAAAATTGAACTTGGGCAAGATGGAATTTTCACAAGCTTATTTTGGGCTCTATCCTGATTGATTTTGGCAAAGTGGATATTTTCATAATTTGGTTTAGCTCATGTTAACGGCAATTCATGCTATTTTATTTTTAGCAATCATATGTAAAAATTATACATATAAGTGCCAGGATATGGTCGATGGATTTGGTCCCTTATTGCTTAATGCCACTTGGGTTTATGTATTTGGGTAAGAGGGGGAGGAAGGGGAAGGAGGAGGCGTCTGTCAACTTCGACACTATATTTGTTGGGGGGAGTGGTGAAGGCGGGGAAAGTGGCGGACGTTGGAAAGTATGTGGAGAGGGCGGCGCGGGGTGGCGGTGGGGGAGCAAGATCCCTATTTCAAGTTTGATGTAGTTTGATGTAGTTTGATGTAGTTTGATGTAGTTTGATGTAGTTTGATGTAGTTTGATGTAGTTTGATGTAGTTTGATGTAGTTTGATGTAGTTTGATGTAGTTTGATGTAGTTTGATGTAGTTTGATGTAGTTTGATGTAGTTTGATGTAGTTTGATGTAGTTTGATGTAGTTTGATGTAGTTTGATGTAGTTTGATGTAGTTTCAGATTAATGTGGCAGTCAACATTTTTACCTGAGGTCAATCTGAAGTATTGCTTATTAGGAGAATGTATGCAGGGGGATTTACCTTGTTAGATATTATTTTATTTTAGAACACGGCCCCACAAATTTCAATAGATTCTTCTCATTATTATCATGATGACAAACACTACCATAAATAATTTGCATATGTGAAGATTAATATACCTTGCTACATAATCTTTTGATTTCTAAATTTTGGGTTAACAACTCCAAGAAAAAAAAATCAAATAAATTTACATTAACTTTTAAGCTCAAATAATCTTTTGATTTCTAAATTCTTGAACGGCTGTGTTTTGGCCCTGCACCAGCGGGAGAGATCTGGAAGGCATCAGTGAGGCCCGCCGCATCGACGCGGCATGGATGCGAGGAGCGAATCCAAAGTAGCTGAACTAAGAATGAAGCTATTTAAATTAAAATTTT
>JAWHQI010002852.1:0-22971 GCA_033032865.1 Dactylorhiza incarnata | reverse complement strand
CCCCCCCCCCCCCCCCCCCCCCCCCCCCCCCCCCCCCCCCCCCCCCCCCCCCCCCCCCCCCCCCCCCCCCCCCCCCCCCCCCCCCCCTCACGGGAGGTCATACTGACCTCCCTACCTACACCGGGCGAGTGGGAGGATCCCTCCCACTCGCCCAAAGGGGGCGGCGAGTGGGAGGCCTCTCCCACTCGCTCGGCGAGTGGGAGTGGGAGGGAGGCCCCTCCCACTCGCCGAGCGAGTGGGAGGGCTGCTCCCACTCGCCCGGCGAGTGGGAGGGCTGCTCCCACTCGCCCGGCGAGTGGGAGGGCCCCTCCCACTCGCCCGGATGAGTGGGAGAAATTCTCCCACTCCTTCCGTGGCCTCTTTCGCGGTTTAGAGTTTTGCTCGCTCGCTACCCAGGCTTCGTCCGGGTCGGGTCACACCGATTCGAGAAATATGAGAGTTGTACACATTGTACTCTGTGCCTGTGTCTGTGTGTGTAAACAATGAGTTTATGTGAATGTTATTCTCCCTCTTTTTCTCGCTATAAAAAGTAAGTTGTAGATGTTTTTACCGGCGCCGCGGAGCGATCATTTGCTTGAAGTAATATTTTCTAGGTGATGTGGAACATATCCTCAGATATCTATCTATGCTCCGTTTTCTTAAAGGTAGAAATCAATGGTGAGATAAAATTTAGGCTCAGTTTGACGTGATATTTTTGACTCGGTGAGTTAAAACAAAAACATCACCGTCATAAAATACGTTACGAATGTTTTCATGTAAAACGTTAGAAATACGAAGTTCTTAACCTTGCCAAAGTCTGTAAATGGACTAAAACTAGCTCATAAAAATGACATTAAAAATTCCATTTCTGAGTGATATTTTGCATGGATGTGGTAAATATTTATATGTCAAGTAAGCGAGTACATAATTATCGTAATTATGCATTCAAAAAGAATTTTTTTTACCAAAATCTAGTTTTTAGTTATCGTAATTATTATATCATTTAATCGTGACGGTAAAATCAAATAAATAAACATGACTATAAAAGGATAAATGAGAGGAGAGAGAGGGGGGGGGGGGGGGGTCACGTGTGGGACTTAGAGCCGTCGTCGCACTGTCACAATCAGGGTATTGTCGCAGTCGCAAGGGGTCCCCGTGCACTGTCACTCGCGCGCATGTGCGTATGTATATATATCTCATTGAGTGACTTTTTTTAGGGCTTTTGTAAAAACATATAATTTTGATGAAATTTGAATTATAGAAATTGTTTTTTGAAATTAAGAACATATTTTCATTCATCAGCAAATTTCAGGCGGATTAAATCCAATATACATTATACATGAGAAGGTAAATATGATGAAATTGAAAATGAAATCGAGGCAAGCTCATGCGCAACACGATTGGACAAATGCCCAGAGAAGACAAAGTCGATCTGAGGGATCCCCCGAGCTAATTACAAGGTACCAAAAACAAGTGAGCGATCCAATGAGAACAACGCCACTCCAGCCGCCAAATGAGCAATCAGGGTAGAGCAGTCCCCCCTACACCAACACGACGAGCCAACCAAATTCCACCCCCACCTCAATCGCCAGTCGAGCCGCAGCGCCTCACCCACCGCCGGACAACTGGACAAGTCACGTGCCCCGAGGTCGCGGAATGTCAAGCCAAGCATCACCTAGAAGAATCCCCGGTAACAACACCCGCATCAACCAAAGAAGGTCCCCCAGAACTACACCATCAAAGTTGGCCTTAACAACGCCCAAAGGGGGAGGAGCCCAAGCAATTGACGTAGAAAAAGCGCGTGGTGTGGGATCCCCGAGAGGCGAAATCGTTGCCGCACGAATAAAATTAGTCGTCGCCCCCAGCAACTGAATAGACCCCTCCCACAACATATTATTACGATGCTACCAAAGCGCCCAACAAGCGGCCGAGAAAAGAGCAAAATCATCAGAATTCAATGAACCATTCACCTCCCGGATCAAACCCAAAGATCTCAACCCTATGCCTAGCAAATTTACGAATTCCCAGTGAGTCCCGAATCGGGAAACAAACGGGCAGCGACCAAAAGCATGTCTAAAATCCTCATCATAGTAACCACACAGCGGGCATCCAACCACATCCATCAAATTTATTTTGTTAGAAATTTTGTAATTAAAACATTTGGTTTATAATATTTTATTGGAGTCTAGTATGATGATTCATATTTGACTTCTCATAATTGATGTAAAACTCCAAAATCAAATGAAGGGAATCCAAATATTTGGAGGGAATCTTTCATGAAGGAACATAAGGAAGAACTATGAACCACACAAGCGCGCACGTGCACGCACCACACGGGACTGGACCGGACCCGTACCTGGATTTCGGATTTGGAGAATAATTAAATTGTATTTTTTGTACAAAATAGTTTCAGTACTTTTAATCGAAGTTGTGTCGAATATAAGTCGGAGTTGCGTCAACTTGCGTCGAATGGAACTCGAAGTAGTGTCGACAAGATCGTCTGAAGTCGAAGTTGCGTCGAGTAGAACTCGAAGTGGCGTCGACAAGATTGCCTTAAATCGGAGTTGCGTCGAATTGATTTTGACGCACCCACTTCGGGTCGAGGTGCTTCGAATGGAAGTCGAAGTTATTTCGAATAGAATTCAAAGCAACTTTGTTTTTCCCTGTTTTTGTAACCATTTCTTTTACGTGTTTTCTCGCCATTACTCGTTTACGCGTTTTCTCGCCATTACTTCTTTACGTTGGAAATATTCAACGTTTCTCTGCACGATTAACGCTTACCAATTATAGCCGTTGTAATCAATTACGTGTTAATTTATTACTGTTTTACGAGACTCCTATTTAGGTGATTTTTCTGAATCGTTTTTATACACGCTTTCGGAAAACTGCTCGCTCTCTCTCTCGTTCTTACGAATTTTACCGTGATTCTGCTTTTTCACATTTGCTTCATCAAATGGGAGTTCGAGTGCTCTGTGTTTATTAGTGTCCGCGCACATCAGAGCTTTTGGGATTTAACCGGGTGTTGTACCTTGGAGGACTGAGCATCGATCGAAAGCCCTGCCGCCTGCCGGAGGGTGGTGGAACTTCTTTAGGGCAATGATCACACGTTTTACTTAAACTCGATTCTAAACTATATACTATTTGATTTCCATTTATTTCCCACCCCTCTATTTGTAAACTTTTGTCAAAATTTTGTTTTTCAAATCTGAAAGTTTTCACTAAAAATCTTGTTATTCAAGATCTATTGTTATTATTTTATTACCTACTGATTTTTCAAAAACAAAAAATATAGAAATATATGAAAATATTCAAACAACTTTTTTCCAAATACAGAAGTCATCAAGCACTACATCTTTGGAGCAAAAGGCATCTAATTAGGCTGAATCCGCGAGACGTGGACGAAGCGAGGAGACACCGGCAGGCGCGATGAGAAATTCCGGCTTCGAATCTCGGCCGCCGAGGATGCCAACGAGTCGTCTTCAGTGCCCTCGTCGAAGTTAAGGGCATAGTTGAGGAGATCGTACCTAAAATCGGCGGAGTGGTGGCGACGCCCCCCTATATGGGAGATGAATTTGCGGCATTTCCCTCTGATCTCAGGCATCCATGAGGTGGAGGAACACGTGGGGGACGCTGGATAAGAGGTTTCGTCGTTGATTCCGCTGCCTCCAAAGCAGGATGCAAATAAGGTGGGGCAATGGCTACGAGTTCTTCGTGGAGTCGGCGGCGACGACGACTCTGAGAGTCCTCGGCGGTGGCCCATGGTATATATTATATAAATTTATACTATTTAGAAATATATATATATATATATATATATATACATAAAAAATAGGTGTTATATTATTTATGGGTGGTTAATTGATACAATTGTAGATAAGAATTGTTGGGCTATTTGTCCCACACCACACAACCATGTGAGGTTGGGTGCCACTTTATCTCAACTTGATTATTTTATTATTTATCTCCTAAATGTATATGTATATATATTTATTATATATATATTATATACTAGTAGACAAGCAACGCTCATGCACAATTGCCTCTTGGGGGTGAACTGGCTTTGCCCATCGGTGATTGCTTTGGGCTCACATGAGATTCGCCGGCATGCTCGCACTCATTTTCACACCCGCCCGAATCCCCACGAGTTGTGCCGGTGTGCGACACAGTCGATCCTCGTCTCTCTCTCTCTCTCTCTCTCCACACATTTCTCTTGCGGATCGAGATCCTATCCATTTGAATCAAATGGATAGTATCCATTTGGCGGTCAAAAATCTCTTCTTACTTATCATTTGTATCCCCTTAGAAATGATCTTGACCATCAAATATATACTATTCATTTGATCCCAAATAAACAGAACCCTTGTACCTCTCTCACCTCTATTTCTCTCTTTCCCTCCTTTTATTCTCTCCCGGTCTCCCAATAATGAAAAAGTTTGTATTTTTATTACTTTTAGTTTAATCATCTTTTTTAGGGTAGGAGACCTAGGCTTTGTTTGGCGCGGCAGTGGTGGTCGTGAACGTCGTGTTCATGAACCGTCGTTTCTGAACGTTTGACCTCACTTAAACAAATTCATGCATTTTATGCTTGATGTGTTCTCATCTATTATGTAGGGAAATCCGGGTTGCGATTAAACAAAAACCTCACTCCCCCACTAAGATAATGAGGTCATGGGTGAGAAAGTGGGTTTATGCAAGAGAAAGTTAAACCCACTATCTCCGCAACGAACCGCGCACGTAACCGCCAAGAGAACACGCAGTCCTGCACATACAACCGCGCGCGGCGGTGCGCGCGTAATCGCGCGCGCCGCCGCGCACGACGGTGTCGCTCGCAACCGCGCACGGCAGTACCGCGCGCAACAGCCCGCGCAACCGCGCACAACAGCCCGCACAACCGCGCGCGGCCCGCGCTGCCGCGCGCAACCGCCCACAGCGTGCGCGGTACCGGTCGATCTCTCTCGCCACGCAGCCCGCCCGCCACTCCTTTGCGTCGTCCTCACACGGCTCCGATCGTGCTTTTACAGCGCTCTCGCTCGATGCTCGACGCGCACTTAGCACCACCAAATTCGTAACGTGCTTTTGATCCGCGCGCACTTGAACATTGCAAAGTTCATAGTGCGCGCAGTTGCTAACTCTACTTTCCTTCTTAAGACTGCAGGATTCACACATTGCTATCAGAATCGTGAACGAAGCTGCCTGTACTGTCCGAAGTACCCGAATTGACCAGAGGGCGAAATCGTCATATTCAGAAAATGACATTTCGTGTGCTCTCGATCAACAGTCGAGCTTAGCCTGTCAGGTGGTTACGATGGTTGCAACGATGAAATTACCGGGCCGCTCCCGGCCAAATCTATAAAAGGGACCCTGAACCCTCATTTGAAAGGAGGGGGCATTCGACATCCGAGATTGCTTTCTGAAGAATTCCTTCAGAGATCTCCTTCGCGACTCGAAGATCTCCTTCGTCGCTTGAAGATCTCCTTCGGACCTCGAAGAGCTCATGTGACAGCAAAATACTTAGTTTTTCTGAGAGGTGGTCTGTCATCCTCAGAGACTTTCCTTCAACTATAACTGTAACGAGAAACGGCCTGTCTCTCTCGGTCCTCGCAACTTTACTTGTAACACTCAAACATCTAGTGAAATTTGGTTGGCGCAGATCCAGCCACATGGTTTTTCACCCTTTTCGGGTTTTCCACGCTAAAACGTTCTCTTGCCATCCGTCTGTTCTCTCTGTGACTGTTTGCGCGCTCGACTCACTCTCGGGCTAAGACGGTTCATCTCGCCCAGTCTGAAAGAGCGTCGAGCGACCCGCAACAATGCTCAAAACTAGTTTATTTTCTTTATAGTGATCATAACATTTGTCATGCTAAACATACATTCTATGATAATGTTGTTTTTGACCAAACTCACTAGAGCAAATAAGTCGCGCCAAACGAAGCCCTGGAAGTCCCTCTCTCTATTCTTTAGGTTTAGGAGAACTAGAAGGGTTATTTACCCTTCTCTCTCTCTCTCTCTCTCTCTCTCTCTCTCTCTCTCTTTCACGTCTATATTCACCATTTTCCTCCCCTACTCCGCCGCCGCCGACACCGTGCAGCCTCAATTGGAAGGTTCGCCGAAGAGAAGAGCAGGCTCGGCCAGAAAGTTCATGGGAAAGGAAGAGGCAGCTATTAAAATGGGTGCTATTATAACTGTCAAATATTAAATTTAAATATTAATTATGAGGTGCTATCAGCACTTCTATTAGCCCACTGCTGGGCCATGATTAATGATCGCAAATGGAGAGCTCGCCAGCAAAGCTCTCGCCAGCTCACCAATGTCATCTCGCCGTCGGTTTCGGCGAGCTCAAATCAGGACCGTGAACTGGATAGTATCCAGTTCGCTAGAACTGGAGAGGATCCTGGTCCCTGGGCCATACCGCCATACCCAGTGTGGGGAGGGGGACCAGCAATAATGACGCCGGGACGCAGCTGTTTCATGTGATGGACCACACAGCCAGATCCCACCGCCCACATCACCCACTTTATTTATTCGATTTCTTATTATTAGGTGTTCCTCTTTATATAGTTTATACACCGTGTATTTATTTTCTATTTGCTTCGGAGAAGAAAGGAGGGGAAGAGAGAGTGAGAGTGCCGCCATTCCGATCTTCTTCTCCGTCGGGAAGATAACGAGGAATGGAGAAAGCACTGTCAAAGGTCGGAAGCTTTTGGATATCAAAGAAGGCCAAGGAGGAGCTCTCTTCAATCGGCGAGGAGCTTTCTGTGAGCATTTCTCCTGTTTTTGCTTTCGGGGGTTTTCAACTAAATTGTATTCACACAATCCATTTAGAAGTGTTTCGAAATCCTACATTCTAGGTATTGATTGCTTTCGTTTTCTCATCGCGGCTTTCTTGCGGTATTCGTCAGCACATTTATCAGTATAACTTATATTTGTTTTGCTTTTCTTGGTTAATGCGGAGCATATTTCCCAGATTATGTGATGGTAACTAATAGGGTTTTGATTTACATGAATTGTACCTTATTTTTGGTTTTTGGTTCGGTTGATCTGTTGGTATGGCCATAGATCTGTGGCATGATATTCATTAAGTAATCTCTTCCCCTAAATCGTTATCTGATGGCTGGTATTCTTTGTTAATTAAATGGCTTTAGCAGTTGTTTTAGTTAGTTTGCTTAAATGACTGAAACTTGTAGTCCGATTCCCAGTTTTTCTCGAATGCAGTGGAGGAGAAAGCAAAGTGGGTGTTCGAGAAACTAAAAGGTGAGAAGTCCATGAATTCTGAAATTTTCATTTTCCTCATTCTTAGATCACTGAGACTGTTTTTTAAAATTATTTGCTAGGATTCTAGACACGTAAATGTGATCATTGTTTTCATTTTTGGCATATCTTCAACTGATGTAACCCTATGAATGTAAATACTAAGTTAAAACAACGTTACTTGCATCCTAGAGTTTGTGTTAGGGATGGAGATCCTCTCCATTTGGTTCATTTCACTTCACGGTGAGGATGGAATCTCATTTATCTAAAGATGCAATTTTTTTTTATTATATAGAAAATAAAAAAAAGATGAGAGTCAGATTAAAGAAGAATCAATATAAGCCGTGAAATAGATAGCATCCATTTGACTCAAATGGAGATGATCCTAATTCTTTTGTTTATATTCATTGTTGAAACCAATAACCCGGTTTCGACGTTCGCAAGGGGGATGCGGCTAACCCTTACTTGACCTGAGCGAGACCCTTGACCAGTCACTAAGAACCGAAGAACCTTACCCTTGAAGAACACCTAAGTCCACAAACGGACCCCTTAAGCTGCAGCGTGGAGGTCCCACCACATACCCGGAAGATCTTAGAGCGCTTCCCTCCCAAGCCAATGCTGAGCCTGGGCACCTTGGAGGGCACTAAGAACCACCTCACCGTCAACCTTCGATGACAAAGGGAGGGGGGGGGGGGGGTGCTTGCTCACAAGATCACGCGAGGGAGGGGGTAGGAACCAACCCTTCCCAAGGTCCCCATGGGGGTCTATTTATAGACTTCCCAAAAACTGGTCTGCGGATAGCCAAAACTCCACTATCCGCAGCCCATCAATCGACCCGATCGACCTAAACCAAGGCCACCCTGCCTGTGCGAGTGGACGCTGATCCACTCGCGAGCTTGGCCGCGAGTGGGGGATCCTCCACTTCTCCCCTTGCCGGGGTCTGGATAGCGGAGGGGGGCTGCCCCCACTCGCCTCCCAAAGGGGAGGGACGGCCGAGTGGGGGGCTGCCCCCACTCGCCCCCCAAAGAGGGGGGATGGCCGAGTGGGGGGCTGCCCCCACTCGCCCCCCAAAGAGGGGGGATGGCCGAGTGGGGGGCTGCCCCCACTCGCCCCCAAAGAGGGGGGATGGCCGAGTGGGGGGCTGCCCCCACTCGCCCCAAAGAGGGGGGATGGCCGAGTGGGGGGCTGCCCCCACTCGCCCCCAAAGAGGGGGGGGGGGGGTGGCCGAGTGGAGGGGCTGCCCCCACTCGCCCCCCAAAGAGGGGGGATGGCCGAGTGGAGGAACTTCTCCCACTTGCCTTGCCAAGCCTTTTCTCCCTCCCCCGGGTCATTCCCTAGCCTTACTTGGTCTTGGTCGCTTCCGAAAGGTCGACCTGCTCATCTCGGTCACCTTAACCTCCGGTTTGGTTTGGCGCGTCGCGGCCACTCTCTCTACCACGACCTCATCTGCGTCGGGTCACACTGGCTCGGAAAATATGAGGGTTGTACATTCACGTTTTCTCTTTCCATTTATATCATGCGGGCATGAGCATTTGTATAAAATTTTTACTGTCATTGACAAACTCAATATTTGCAATAATGAAAATCTTAACATATGTTATTGTCTTTACTGATTATCATGCAATTAGTAAGTTAAACAAAATAAAAAATGTACGCATAATCCGCCAAAGATAGTTTGAATTATCAGTTGCTTCAGGCTCACTTGTATGGTTGGCTAGTGGCTACTATTAGAAGAATCACTATGACCATTGTATTGGGAAGACATTGCTATCTTGAAACATGAGAGTAGCTGAATAAGCACTAATACTATTGGAAGAAACTCGATAAATGTCCTAGCGAAGAAATGAATCAGTAAAAGATAATTTACTAACATGAGAGGTGCATAAATAGTCTAATAAACTAGTAATGGTAGATGCAAATATCTTACTATCTTGACTATTATGATATTTTAAAGGAAATATCTTACTATCCTGACTATTAGACACTCTCAGGTAACAAACTTAACAGTATAGCCTAATCCCTAAAGAGTCAGTAGATTTGGCACATACTATTGGCTTTCTTACTATTGTTGACCAATTCAATTAAGTCTAAACTACACCAAATAAGCTTACATTAAGTTTATTTTCCAACCTATAATATATAAGGTATATTGTGTGTAAGAGATGTAATCGGAGCACAAACAATAGTAGAGTAACAAGATTAACACGATAGTCTGCGTGATTGCATGCAAACAACAAACTAACACATTAAACAGGAATACAAGAGTAATAGGACTAACACAATAATATGCATGCAAAGTTGCAAACATGCTAACATTGTAAACAAGAATACAAGAGTAACAAGACTAACATTTTAATCTTCAGGAAAAAAACTAACACAGTAAACAAGAATACACGAGTGATAAGATGAACAAAGTAATTTGCATGCAAGTAGCAAACTAACACAATAAAGCAATAATACAAGAATTAATATTAACACAGTAATTGGCAAGCATACATGAAATTACAATAGTAAACTGTGATACAAGAGGAACAAGACTAACACATTTATCTGCTTGCAAATAATAAAATTAAAGGGGGGGGGGGGGGGGCAGCCCGGTGCACAAAGCATCCCCATGCAGCGAGGTTCCAGGGAAGGGCCCACCACAAGGGTGAAATGTAGGCAAACCTTACCTTGCATTTTTGCAAGAGGTTGTTTCCAGGACTCGAACCCGTGATCTCAAGGTCATACGGCGACACCTTAACCGGTGAGCCAAGGCTCCCCTTCAAATAATAAAATAAAGATGAAAAAAAATAAAGATGCATACACAGTCAACCAAAGATGCATATTTGTAGAAATTAGGGCTTTCTCATATATCACTTTAATCTATTACAAGTATATATATATACCCCAAAGGGTTCATTGCTAAATACACACCAATATGGTTATATACACATCAACACTCCTCCTCAAGGTGGGCAAAAGATGTTAACTAGGCCCATTTTGTCACAATTCCTCATCATGTCGTTTGAGCTGAGCCCCTTTATCAAACAATCAACAACTTGATCCTTGGTGGTGACATAGCTAAGCTCCAAGAGTCCACTATCCAGTTTCTCTTTTATAAAAAACCTATCAATCTCGATATGCTTGGTCCTGTCATGGTGAACTGGATTGTTAGCGATGCTGATTGCTGCTTAACTATCACACCATAACTTCATCCCGTCTCCTCGATCCAACTTCAGCTCCATTAGCATTTCTTTCAACCAGAGGAGTTCAGCGACCCCCAGAGCCATAGCCCTATACTCAGCTTCAGCCGTTGATTGGGCTACAACCGACTGCTTCTTGCTTCTCCATGAGATCAGGTTGCCTCCCACAAAGACGCAATAACCTGAGGTTGATCTCCTATCATCAACACAGCTTGCCCAATCTGAGTCGCAGTATCCTTCGATCTTTACATGTCCGTTCCGTCTAAAGAGTAGCCCTTCTCCTGGAGCAGATTTCACGTATCGAAGAATTGGTACACAATATCCATGTGACCCTTCCTGAGATCGTGCATGTAACGACTCACCACACTCACATCGAAGGAGATGTCTGGACGCGTGTGGCTCAGATAGATCAATCGCCCGACAAGTCTTTGATATCTCTCCTGATCAACTGGTTCCCCTGCCTCAGCACTCACTTTATCTTTAGTGTCGATAGGCGTTGCAGCTGGCTTGCATCCAAGCAACCCTGTCTCGGTGAGGAGATCCAGGGCATACTTTCGTTGAGACAAAACAATTCACTTCGCATCATATGCAATCTCTATCCCAAGAAAGTACTTAAGAGAACCCAAGTCTTTCACCTCGAACATCTTCCCCAAGTCACACTTAAGACACACAATTTCCTTCTCGTCATCTCCCGTAATGATCATGTCATCCACATACACATCAAGTATGGTGATGTGATGTTTCTCATTATGTCTGAAAAACATAGTGTGGTCGGCGTTGGTTTGCTGATATCCCATCCTGACCATGGTCCTTCTAAAGCGATCAAACCATGCACGAGGGGACTGCTTCAGTCTATACAGTGCCTTCTTCAACCTACACACTCTGCCTTTCGTCGTGGCTGTACCATCCAGTTGGTGCAGAAAAGCGTTTTTCACATCCAGGTGGGACCTCTATATATACTTCTTCAGCAAGATCGCCATGCAGAAAAGCGTTTTTTCACATCTAGTTGGTGCATCTTCCATCCACCATTGGCCGCCAGGCTGATCAGGGTTCGAACCGTACTCATTTTTGCAACAGGTGCGAACGTCTCATCATAATCGATGTCATACGTCTGGCTGTACCCTTTCGCAACCAATCGAGCCTTGCAGCGCTCGATTTTGCCATCCAGGTTCTGCTTTACGGTAAAGACCCACTTGCACCCAACAACCCTCTTCCCTGTCGGGAGCTGTGCTAGTTCCCACGTCTTATTCTTCTCCAGAGCGTGCATCTTCTCCTTCATTGCTGCTTGCCAGTTGTGGTCGGCTTTAGCTACCTGCCAACTATTCAGTACAGTAATACTATCCAAGGATGCAATGAATGCTCTGTGAGAAGAAGAGATAGCGTCGTAGGAGACAAATGAAGCAAGATCCCAACCATATCGATCATGAGGATTACCCGCATTGCTGCGAGTGCTCCTTTTGACAGAAGTAGTCGGGGATGTGGGAGAGATAGACTCACCGGGAGGTGACAGTGGTTCAACTGGAGGTGCTTCCGGGATTGAGACGGGCATAAACGAGGGACTAGGCACTGTCGCTGTGGGTGCAGGTACGAGATCAGGAGTTCTCTTTTCTCTTCTCTGATATGTGACAAGCTCCCCTGAAGTTGTGAGTATCGCACCTCTCACCTCCTCCTGCTCTTCATTCGTCCTTTGCTCCTCAACGGGTTTTCCGCTGTCTTTTCTTAAATCTGTCACCAGACTCTTCCATTCTCGGCCTCCATTCCTAAGATTGTGCTTTTCAGGTACGAGTAGAATCTCCTCCTGTGGGTAGTACTGCTCGTGCTCTCGGAAGTGGACATTCATGCTCACGAAACACCTTTTCTCGACTGGACTCCAACATACATATCCCTTCTGAGTACCAGAATACCCCACAAAGATACATTTAATTGCCCTGACATCAAGTTTGCCAACGCTTGTCCTATTATTCTTCATAAAGCAGACGCACCCAAAAACCTTAAGTGGAAGCATACCTCCGTTATGCTCTTGCAGCTCCTGACACGGGGATCTCTACCCTAAGACCTTCGATGACATTCTATTGATTAACTGTGCTGCCGTTAACACTGCATACCCCCACAAGTGTTGGGGAACCTTCATGTGCAGCATCATGCTTCTTGCCACTTCCATCAGATGTCTGTTCTTCCTCTCAGCGATGCCATTCTGTTCAGGAGTGTATGCGCAAGTGGTTTGATGCAGTATCCTGTGAGATGATAAGTACTCTACAAGGGTCTTATTGGCATATTCCGTCCTATTATCCGACCTAAGTACCTTGAGTACTGCACCGTATTGAGTTTGGACATGCTTGTGAAAATTCTGGAAATAAGTGTGGACCTCACTCTTAGCTTTCATTAAATATACCCACGTGACACGGGAAGCACAGTTAATAAAGGTCACAAAGTATCTATAGCCATTAGAGAAATTAACTGCACACGACCCCCAAACATCTGAATGCACAAAATAAAACACAGAAGAGCTTCTATGACCAGAACTAGCATAAGAGTTTCTTATGAGCTTGCCTAAATCGCAAGCATCACACACAAGTTTACTTTTACATGTTTTTTCAAAAATAGAAGGAAACAATCGTTCTAAAACACCAAAAGAAGAATGGCCTAATCGTCGATGGTGGAGCAGAAGTGCCTCCTCTATACTTGTCTCCAGGTTCCCTTCCTTTATTTTCTCCGTCGCAGATACAAGTGCATTGTCCAATCCCTGCTGATCCAGGTACCACAGCCCATCACACCAGGTCCCAGTCCCAAATATACGCCTCGTCTCTTTCTCCTGGAAGGTCACCTTGAGAATATCAAAGAAGACAGTACATTTTAGTTGGAGTATAATATAGCTGATAGACAAAAGGTTAACATGAAATGAGGGAGCATGCAAGACATTTGATAGTTTTACCGAACTTGTGCAATCGACCGTACCCTTACCAACCACTGGCTGAAAGGTCCCATCCGCTGTCTGGATGCCATCTGGAGATGTAAGGCGTGAGTAGAAAGTGAACTTCCCCGAGTCCCGGTCACATGTCGAGATGCACCCGAGTCAACAATCCACTCCGTCGTTCCAGAAGGATGAGCATACATAGCATGAGATGGCCCCTCAATGGTGTCTCCAGTTTGCCTCCTCTTGAGACCCTTCATCTTGCTCATTAGACTCAGAAGAGTCTGCTCCTCCTCAGTGTAAATAACACCAACCTTCTCATCACATCCACTAATGCCTAGATTGGCACGATAGCCACCTTTGCCACCACGACCCTGGCCCCATCCACGACCACGTCCATGACCACCAAAATCCCCTGCCTTGGGTGGTCTGGGGCAAGCATTCACTAGGTGACCTGTCTCACCGCAGTTGTAGCACCGTCGTGTGTCCTCTCGTGGTCTTGAAATACCCGAGTCAGTAGCCGCTAGCGCGGACTTTATGACAGCTGAATCTCCCATCCTCGCCTGGAGTTTGAACCGGGTCTCCTTCTGAATCATGACCGAGATTGCCTCTGACAGAGTGGGGATCTTCGCACCTGACAGAAGTAAGGCTCTCCTCTGATCGAGCCGTTCATTTAACCCCTTCAGGAACCTCATGGTCTTCTTGTATAATATTCACACTGGGCTGAAGTTCCCAAATTCCTTGAATGGTTAAGCATAACTAGTCCACAGAACATAAGTTGCACACAAAGATCCGCCTAGAAGTGCATGCCACCAAAAAGTGCCTCTAAAGTGAATGTCTTCTCACTCTAATTATCGTCATTGTCCGACATGACACTTGTACTCATTGTGCAACCCAAGACCAACCCTCATGTTCATCCCTAAACATCTTATTATTATCTCTAGCCAGACTTTGTCCTAGAAACAAGAAATGTACATTTTCTGTTTGGCAAGGCTATGCTGTTTTAGTATTGTTGCGGGTCGCTCGACGCTCTTGTAGACCAGTCGAATTGAACCGTCTCAGCTCGAGAGTGAGCCAAGCGAGCAATCTGTCAGAGTAAAGTGAGACAGATGACAAGAAGACTTTTAACGTGGAAAACCTGAAAATTGTAAAAAATCACGGGGCCGGATCGGTGCCGACCAAATTCACTATATCTTTTAGTGTTTACAAGTTGTAGAACGCAAGAGGGTGACAGACCACCGCTCGTTGCAGGAGGTGCAGAGAAGAATGAGAAAGAGAATAATCTCTAAGGAGGAAGGAGATCTTCAAGAGCCTAAGGGAGATCTTCAAGTCGCCTTTGAAGGATTCTTCGAACACCGAAGGAGAACTTTGAAGGATCTTCGAAAGAGCTTTCTTGGGCATTGAAGGCAAGGTGTCTTCAAATTAGGGCTCTGAGCTCCTTTTATAGCTTTAGGCAGGGGTAGCCCGGTAACTTTGTCGTCGTAACCACCGTAAATCACCTGACGGGCGAATCACGTTCGTCGATCTGGAGCACACGGATCGCAACTTTTCAGATATGACCATTTTGCCCCCCAGGCAGTTTGGGCAGTTCGGGCAGCTTCAGGCAGTTCCGTTGGCAGCGCTGATGGCAACGAATGCTACCTGCAATCTTAGAAGTTAAGAAGGTTAACTGCCGCATGCGCAGTGAGCGCGGAGGCGTTCTGAGTGCGCATCGAACGTGGAGATGTTCAGCGCGCATCGTGAACTTTGAGGCGTTTTGCGCACGCCGTGAATACGGAAGTGCAGTGAGCGTGGGTTGCAATCTTGGAGGTGCTCGGCGCGCACAACGAGCGTGGACTTAGGGGGTGTAACCAGGCCATACTGGGGAGGTGCGGCGCCGTCTGTACCCCAAGGGGGTGCGGCCACGACCGCACCGTCCGTACTGAAAAGGGGGGTGCAGCTTTGGCTGCACCCCATGGGGGGGGGGGGGGGGGGGGGTGCGGCAAGGCCGCACCCCATAGTGGGGGGGGGGGGCACGTTGGCCGCACCGTGGTGGTGCGGCCCGGTTTGCGTTGCGGCCCGGTTGGCGTTGCGGCCACCGTGCGGTGGTTGCCGCGCGACGGTTTCGCTACCACTACCGGACGGCGATTTTGCGTCGGTTTCTCCACTTCCTCCACGGTGGAGCCCACTTCTTCCACCATTAGCTCTTTCCATTAGTGGGGTGTTTTGCTAGACGCACTCCTGAATCTCTATAAATTGAAGGGCGCATATCAAATATTAACCAGTCATCCCATGGAGATATCAAAATTGAGTCATGTGAGGCTAGTTGGTGGAGACCAGCCCAGATCAGGTCGACGCAAAGTGCCCGACGCCGCACTCGTCCAAACCCCTATCGACCCTGAGTTTTGCATTATGTCATTTTGCAATTTATGTGTTCGTATTTTGTGAAATATATATATATGTATATAAACTGATATATATATATATAGTTATAATATATTTGGAAAACATTTATATATATATATAGTTATATGAAAGTCCCAATGCCCGCCTGCATACAGCCACTACTTATCTCCTGTCCAGTTCTTTCCCTCCAGCGGAGCACTGTTCTTCTTCCCAAGCTCCCGGTTCTGCCATGGCGCTGCTCTAGGGTTCGGTTCGATAGCTCCCAAACGCACCTTCTCCGCCTTTGGCGCTGCACCACTTCCGCAGGGCTTCCGCCCTCAAGCCACGACGCCCTCAACTTTTGCGGTTTCAGCACCTGTCCGAGCTTTCCTGGACACGATTCCTCTCGTTCATGGGCCAGCGGTTCAGCGTTCGTTATTTTGTTGTCTGGTTTTTTTCTCTTCCTCCCAGAATGCCCTATAAAAGGCATATGTTATGTTTACTTAGGAGGAGGATGAAATATTGAATTTGGTTTTGAGTTCTGTAATGGATGTTCGATTCCTGTTGGTGACTGGAGATTGAATGTTTGAGTACTTCCTGTTTCAGTTCCTGATTTTGTGAGTTTAGATATGTCCTGCTTTGAGTTCTTATTTAGGAAATAGCTGCTTGCTTTGGATTTTCCGTGAGATTATTTTAGAGAGGAGTAATAGTTGTTAGCCGTGGATTCGTTCTGGAGATGACAGTGAACAGTAGTATTACACATCACTCCATCAATTACTTCTTTCTCCTGTCGTGTATTTTTGCCTCCCGTAGGAGATGATGAACAGTGGCCGGCTGTTTCAATTAGGACCTGTCGAATATATATAATTTGTGTGTATATATATATATATTTATAACTGCATCAATTTGGTATCAGAGCTAGGTTCCGAAATTTTTCTAAATTTCGAAATGCGCCCTGCGTAGAATAGGAACCCGCATAGCATTTAATTTTCAAAAAAAAAAGTTTTAATTTTTTTAATCATCCATCTTACTTGTATGTCTTGCATGCATCTGTGTAGTGATAGGTTAGTGAGATGCGTCAAATTGAACGTGGTCACCCGAGTTACGGAGACGAAGGTAATGAACCACCCTCGTGGTTTCTACCCTTCGCCCACCAAATGACAACGTTAACCGAGAGTGTCTATCAAGTGCGAGAAAGATTTAAAAACCTTAGTGGTAGGATGAATAGTCTAGAGGTACTCCCTCGAGGGTCAATGCCACCTCCCATTCGAGATTGGCATTCCATTAGACCCCATCACGACACCCCACACCACTACCTAGAAGGGTCTACACATTGGATAAATCCTTTATTTGAGGATTACGAGTCCATTTACACCCACCCCCATGGAGCCAGCACTCGAATGGATCCTGTTGATCCATCGACACCATATTATGAGGGTAGAGTTCAGTATCACTCCAGTTACCGATACTACACGTCACCTTTATATGAGGAAACTGAGTCGTTATTTGCGCGACCACCCCACACGTTCGTAGGACTCACGTCCAACCACGAGCACGACATGATCATGTTATGGACGATCATCACGATTACCCTCAAGGATCTTGTGGAGGTCACCCTCGTCAAGATTACATTACATGTGATCCTCCTTGTGTTCCGAAAACGAACATGATGGTGTCCCTTAAGGGTCGACGAGAGCACTCTTCGTCCAAGGCAAGGAAACTTCACCCACTCTGCCTGATATTCTAGTACAGGATGTGTGGAGTAAACCCCCACGAGAGTCTGCCCTAATTAGTGAGACC
Organism: Dactylorhiza incarnata; assembly: GCA_033032865.1. Lineage (NCBI taxonomy): Eukaryota > Viridiplantae > Streptophyta > Magnoliopsida > Asparagales > Orchidaceae > Dactylorhiza > Dactylorhiza incarnata. The sequence continues at coordinate 5,484 of JAWHQI010002852.1, read as the reverse complement.
ATCATAGAGACTATATCTACATTGAGTGGAGACTCTTCACAGACTTCACCCGAGATTCTAGATTCTCTATTGAGTGAAGAATTTTCGCACACTTCACCTGATAGCGCACCGAGTCACATCACGATTGAGAGCCGAGAGCTTTGTAGTGATCTCGAGGTTGTCACCTCTCCCTTTTCCGGGAGCACAACCTCTTCTGATGGTTTACTTCTGGAGGCCATCACTCTACTGATGGGTTCTTTGACGATCCTCCTATTGAGCTTCCAGATGAACCACCTCGTCCATGTATAGCTGAGATACCTGTGAGTAATACCCTTATGAATTCAAAGACATGGATACCTGCTCCATTGTCGCCCTTGATGTCACTAGTGCTCCAAAGAGATGGTTTTGAGTGTGACATTCATATGGTGAGGCTTGATCATCCGCCTACTCAGCTCAGTCAAGAGTCGCGTCATATTTTCAGTGAGTACGATCATCACTTTGAGGACCATCGTATTCGCGATGAGTTTTCATATGTCCCTCTCCTGTGAGCCTCCTGATGCCTCACATTCCATTAGTAAATTTATTACGATTGTCACACTTCACGTGCATTATTGTTTATATGAGAGCACTCTATATGATATTGGAGCCTATACCGGTACTCGTCGTATTTGTGACGAATTTTATTATACCCCTCCCGGTGAACCCCCAGATGAACCACATATGGGATCACCACACATTTGGGATGTATTTATCCTTAGTTGCATAGTCGAGTTTGAGGGTGCACTCGATGATTCGTTGATTTTATATCTTATCACCGATGTCTCTAATTTTCACTTGAATGTTCATCGCCCGCGCGATGAAGTCTTTTATGAGCCACCTTCCGAGCCTCCTGATCACGTACCTATCTCATGAGTTGCTTTTAGTATTTACCGGTTTGTGGAGCTAGTTGTGTCAGTAGTTCATCATTTGCATTTGCATGATTTGCATGAAAATTGAGCGGAAATTGCATAGTACTTATGATTTATATGCAACTCAAGCTAACGGGCATAAAAAAGCTACAAGTTTCAAAATGGATGACTTGGTGATGGTTCGGCTAAATCCGGAACGGTTACCTTCGGGTACCGTAAAGAAGTTTAGCTAACCGTAGAACTGGACCCTTTAGAGTGGTCAAGCGGATTGGGCAAAATGCGTATGAACTTGAAATGCCTTCCGTTTGGGGAGCAAATCCAGTTTTTAATGTAACCGATCTGACTTTATTCCACGATTATCCACATGAGTCTCTAGATTTTCCATTGCCTTCTCCTCCATTTGATTCTTCTGGGTTGGTGAGTGTTAGTGAGGAGCCACATTCAGAACACACTGATTCTCATTCAGTTTACTGACACACCACCGGCAGTTCTACCGTTTTCCGTTAACAGTTTTCAGAGATACTTGGTTCGTTGGCATGGCAGACCAGAGACCGAGACCAGCTGGGTCTTGGCCGAGGAGTTACAGCGTATGGAAGCTGCTCTTCTACAACACTACCGCTCGGAGCACTCACCAGAGATGAGTGATTTCGAGAGGGGGAGAGTTGGTGGAGACCAGCCCAGATCAGGTCGACGCAAAGTGCCCGACGCCGCACTCGTTCAAACCCCTATCGACCCTGAGTTTTGCATTATGTCATTTTGCAATTTATGTGTTCGTATTTTGTGAAATATATATATGTATATAAACTGATATATATATAGTTATAATATATTTGGAAAACATTTATATATATATATAAAGTTATATGAAAGTCCCAATGCCCGCCTGCATACAGCCACTACTTATCTCCGGTCCAGTTCTTTCCCTCCAGCGGAGCACTGTTCTTCTTCCCAAGCTCCCGGTTCTGCCATGGCGCTGCTCTAGGGTTCGGTTCGATAGCTCCCAAACGCACCTTCTCCGCCTTTGGCGCTGCACCACTTCCGCAGGGCTTCCGCCCTCAAGCCACGACGCCCTCAACTTTTGCGGTTTCAGCACCTGTCCGAGCTTTCCTGGACACGATTCCTCTCGTCCATGGGCCAGCGGTTCAGCGTTCGTTATTTTGTTGTCTGGTTTTTTTTTCTCTTCCTCCCAGAATGCCCTATAAAAGGCATATGTTATGTTACTTAGGAGGAGGATGAAATATTGAATTTGGTTTGAGTTCTGTAATGGATGTTCGATTCCTGTTGGTGACTGGAGATTGAATGTTTGAGTACTTCCTGTTTCAGTTCCTGATTTTGTGAGTTTAGATATGTCCTGCTTTGAGTTCTTATTTAGGAAATAGCTGCTTGCTTTGGATTTTCCGTGAGATTATTTTAGAGAGGAGTAATAGTTGTTAGCCGTGGATTCGTTCTGGAGATGACAGTGAACAGTAGCATTACACATCACTCCATCAATTACTTCTTTCTCCTGTCGTGTATTTCTGCCTCCCGTAGGAGATGATGAACAGTGGCCGGCTGTTTCAATTAGGACCTGTCGAATATAATGAACAGTAACATACAAATTACTGTTCGATTATTTTTTCAGTATATTTGTGTTGTTTGCTGTGAGTTAGTGAGTGGGTTTTGGTCTCCCATTTCACTCAACTTGGAGATTTCGTGGAGCCTCTTGCGTGTGAGTGAATTTTAGGGTGAGTTTGTGGCCCCCTTACACTAGTGAGTGTTTGAGATTCCGTGGAACCACTTAGTGTGAGAGTGAGCGAATTTTCTCCGTGGTGCCCGTGTGCTATAACGGTCAACCTCGGAGCGGGAGATCGAAGGTGACGAGGAATTCCTCGCGGGATCGCCGTCGACTTCGGTTGCGGAAAGACGCCTCTTTCCGTGGGTAATTTGCTCCTTCCTCCTCATTCGTGTGCATATAAATTTTCTCTTTAGGATATTAGATTCATTGTTGGATTTTCGCCGGGTTTTGTCAGCGAGCGCTACGTCGAAAACTCCAAACGGAAACGTATTTGGAGTTCACGATTTCCGCTTGCTACAACCGCGGGAACGGAACGAAAGTTGTGAACTTCCTTCCCCGAATTTAGAATTGAACCATTTTTTTAAGAAAATCCATTTTTAAACAAAAATAGTAATTTATGCTTTATAAAAGTCTAGTTGCTTAATTTCTTAAAGTTCGTGCACGCCCGCTCAAATTTCAATTTGTTTTTTAAATTGCATACATTTAGGGTTTCCTAGAAATAGCCGACAGACGCGCAAACCCTACGCGCCGTCTTGCATCACTAGCCTCTACTTGTCTGGATGCAGAACTTCCAAAATTGTTGATGTCCTGTGGGCAATCCTCCTTCGAGACAAAGATCTAGGATCTTATGCAGCATTACTGCACCAAAAGCATCATAACACAATTCTATACCTCAAATTATCCTCTGCTTGCTACCTTATCCATAAGCGTAGGTCAACACTGAGAAGGTAACGCAAGGCATTTATATCTAGATGATAGTGGAGCAAAAGGATATAGCAAATATGATTCATATCTGCATGGGCCTACCTAATGATTCCATTCATGGATTCCTATATGCAATAGCCTCTCCAGAGACGCCAACTTGCGAGGTTCTATTTGCAGGTTCCTATTCAACCCGATACTCGAGTAAAAAACATATAGGTGGATCTCAATATGAAGCTGCCGTTTCCCCTGCCTCTCAAAATTCGCCAACACATTCATAATAGGGCCGCAACCCATGAGTCAGTGGAGGGTCCTCAAATACTTGATACAATTTGTACTTTCTTTTCTCTCTTCTCTAGTTGTATGCAAGAACTGGCATTGAGTAATATTGCTCTAACATTCACAAATAATCAAGGGTCCAACAGTAATTTTAAGGTACATTTTTAGTTATTGAAAAGAACATAAAAACTAAACTACTCAGACATATATCTATTAGCATTGTGCCCATTGAATTTCAAAAACAACTTGAATTATGTTCTTGTGGCTGTTGGTTTTTTCGTAGTGACATGTGTTGCATTAGAATATGAAAGCCTGGGGCCGTGTTCTTGGGCTAGTTGTATTTTATGTAAAAACTTCATTTTGAAGCCTCAAAAGACTATTCGCTTAAATGCACATTGCTTAGAATAATTCTGTTGACATATCATGAGAACATATACACAAGCCTTGAGTAAATTTTCGATTTGCCAGTTCAAAGTCCGAGCGACCCTGTGAGAATTCATTCTTGATTCTCCTCGTAAAAAAGAGGAGGTAGAACCAATGAAGATTTCTTTTTCCATTCATCTCCGGAGTTGACTCCCAAAAGCTGTGTCGCCCTCAAGCTGGAAAGCTTGAACTATATTGTTAAAGTCCAGGCACTGATTTCATCTTTGATATGAGTACTATTAGTTTGGTATTAGTGGGCGGTCTGCAAACAGCGATTATGCGGCCTTTAGGGTTCTAAATATTGCAAACAGCGATTATGTGGCCTTTAGGGTTCTAAATATTAATCTCAGCGGTACCAAGAAAGACTTTTTTTTTCTGTACATTATAACGGCGTATCATAAAAGAAACAGTTAAGAAACAGTTCACTCACGATCGGGTTGAATGGCTTTACTTATTCTGTCCAGGCAAACCGCAGAAGACGCTGCCAGAACTCCTCCGGGAGCACGGCCTCCCGCCAGGCCTGTTCCCCAGAAACATCGTCTGCTATGAATTCGACGAATCGAAGTCGAAACTCGTCGTCCATCTGCCATCCGCCTGCGAGGTCATCTTCAAGGATTCGTCCGTGCTCAGGTACGCAACTCGCGTCAAAGCCCTCCTGCTCAGGGGGAAGCTCTCAGGCGTGGAAGGGATGAAGACCAAGGTTCTTGTGTGGGTCAAAGTTTCTCAAGTCACTCTTGAGAGCTACAAGTCAGACAAAGTTTGCTTCACTGCTGGTGTGAAGAAGCTCAGGCCCAGAGATGCATATGAGGTTCCCAGGGACTCTGTCTTGGTAGATGATTTCTGATAGACCATTGCTGCTTAAATCGATCCGTTTATATCGTTCGTTGCCTCCATTTCGCTCATTCGTCGTGCAGGCCAGATCCATACTTGTAGTTCGAGATTCATGCTCGGCCTAAAATTATCGCTGTTTGTCGTGTTTCTCATATCATGAAAATTAAGTGTTGTAATCTACTTGCATTCAACCTAAAATCAATTGATTGTAGGTGGAATTCCGTGTCTATTCTTGATGTGATGTAGTATTATATTCAGCCTAATGATTTATCAATCTGAATTATTTACCTGGACCTCCCCTCGAAGTTTGCATAATTACAGCTTGCATCCTTCAAACTTTTGAAATTACAATTACCCTCTCTCAATGTTTACATTTCATAATATCTATGCACAAAAAGTCCCCCAATGAAGATTACTCCAAGGGGTATTTTTGTGCATGGATGTTATGAAATGTAAACATTGAGGGGAGATTTTTGTAATTTAGAATGTTAGAGGGGGTGGAAGTTGTAATTACACAAACTTCGAGGGAAAGTCCCGGTAAATAACCCTTAATAAAATTTATAAACTTCAAAGTTGCATTTATAATAG
>JAWHQI010000286.1:3507500-3544998 GCA_033032865.1 Dactylorhiza incarnata | reverse complement strand
ATAAAACACCTACTAAGAATTATATGCTACTCTTGCAGGAAACCTGGACACATTTGCACCTGATTGTCTAAAAGATCAACAATAAGAAGGATCCAAAAAGAACAGACCTAAAAAGAAGAAGAAGAAAGAAAAAGGATTCATTGCTCAATCTTGGAGTGATTCAGAATCTGAAGAAAGTACCTCATCAGATGATGATCAGCAAGAGGTCAAGCAAGAGGAAACCTTTCTGATGGCCACTGAGAAGCCTGATGATACATCTATGGTAAATATACTTGATAATATAGATTTCTCTTCTACTGATTTCAAAAAAGTTTCAAAGAATTCTGTTTTAGATCTAATCAAATCTGAAAAAGAAGTAAAAGAATTAAGAATTGAATTAAAAAATCTCAAACAGGAAATACACTCATAAAAAAATAAGCTCAATCTAGAACTCTCGGAAAAGAATTAGGCAAAATCTATTCAGAAATTTAACACTAAGAAAGGAGCTTGCAAAGGCTAAGTCTTTGAAGACTCTCTAAATGGAAAGGTCAGAAGCTCAAAAACATTTCTGAGAATCTCACTAATAGATTTAGACAGCTAAATCAGAATACTAATGAAGCATCTAAACCTCAAACTTCCAGCAAATCTATCTGGAAACATCCAATTCACTTCACTAGGGAGAATTATCTAACAGGAGAAAGATTACAAGAAGTCCTGAAATAACCACTGTTTTTAATAACCTAATCCCATTACAGATAAAGGAATCTTAGGAAAATATCCTCAGAAAAAATTTGAACATGCATCGAATTCTTACCAACGTGCGTCGAGTACTAATCGACGCTTATACCAAAATGCGTCGACTTCTACTCAACGCAACCTCTCTCATGCTTCGACTTAAAGTAGACTCAGAATGAAGAAAGCGTCGACTCCATATCGACGCAATCAGAAACCTACGTCGAATTCATATCGACGCAACCATAAGTCTACTACGTCGAATAACTATCGACGCAATAATTCAGACAGAAAATTTTCTGTTTCCAAACAGTTCTCTCAATCCATGTCCTTCTATTATGAACATTATTTCTGTGATATCATCCAAGAAGATTGGTATGATAAGCCAGTACCCCATAAGAAGGAAGGATACCCTGAAAAACCCATTTATTCTTTTATTAAATCTTTTACTAATGAGAGGAAGGGACCCCAGCTCAGCAGGGTCCAAACTAATGTTTAAAATTCTATGTGCAGATGTATCACATCTCCAGGATGGTGTGGTACTTGGACAGTGGATGCTCCATGCACATGACAGGATGCAAAAACCTATTAATCAACTTTGAGGATAGACTTGGACCATCAGTAACCTTTGGAGATTCTAGCTGTGGCCAAACCAAGGGCTTTGGAGATTCAAAGAAGGGAAAGTCACCTTCAAGAATGTGGTAGTAGTCAAAGGACTAAAGCACAATCTGATAAGTATAAGTCAGATATGTGAAAATGGTAGGTATGAGGTAAAATTCACACACTATTCTGCCATATTATTGATATCAAGATTGGTGCTACAGTACTAAATGGAACTAGAAAAGGAAAAGTATATGTAGTGGACTTTAGCTCTTCACCCACAGAAGTTTGCTTATTCAACAATATCATAGATAAAAATGAACTATGGCATAGGAGACTAGGTCATCTAAACTACAAAACCATTAGTAAACTAGCAAAGAATAACCTAGTCAGAGGTTTACCAAAAGGTAGCTACTCTAAGGATTCTCTATGCAGACCTTGCCAACTGGGAAAATAGACCAAATCATCTTTCAAACCATTGGTAAGGATGACTCTCCAGGGCCCTATACTTACTACACATGGATCTCTTGGTCCCATATCCACTCAGAGCTTAGGTGGAAAATCCTATACCTTGGTTATTGTTGATGATTATTCTAGGTTTAGCTGGGTATTCTTTCTAAGGTTAAATCTGAAACCCATAAAATTCTCTCTCAGTTCATAAAACAAATTCAATCTGAGTTCAACTCCAATGTTTCAATTATAAGAAGTGATCATGGGACCGAATTTGAGAATTAGCTGATTTGTAGTTTCTGTGAGGAAAAAGGTATTAAACAAAGCTTCTCAGCACCTAGAACTCCTCAACAAAATGGAGTTGCTGAGAGAAAGAATAGAACCTTAATAGAATCAGGAAGGACCCTGCTTGCAGAATCAGGATTACCAAAAACCTTTTGGGCTGAAGCAGTCAACACTGCAAACTATGTTCTAAATAGAAGCCTCATACACAAAACTAAATCAAAGACTCCATATGAGCTCCTGAAAAATAAAACACCCACTGTTAAATATTTTAAAATTTTGGATGTGCCTGCTTTATTCTAAACAATGGGAAAGATTATCTTACCAAATTTGACAAGAAGTCTGATGATGGAATATTTCTGGGATACTCATCATCTAGTAAAGCCTATAGGTGCTACAATAGAAGAACTCTTAAAATTGAAGAATCTATGCACATTGTATTTGATGAAACTAACATGCTACTTAAGGGGGAGGAGACTCCCACCAGTTCCTTTCCACATGAAAACAACAGCATAGAAACCCAGCTTGAGCAACTAGCTCTAGAGAACACAGAAAAATGGAAAGGAAAACCAGTTAGAGGAACAAGTGAGGAGTCTGAACAAGAAACCTCAGAAAAGAGCATTCCAGACCCATTTCCACAAGAGAACATGGTTCAGGAAAACAATTGAACAATGATCTCATTGAGAATGAAGAAGAAGAACAACTGACAAGTTCAAGCAGAACAGGGATCAATTTGAAGGATCATCCACAAACTCAAGTAATTGGAGATCCCAATACAGGAGTAAGAACAAGACACCAGGTCTCCACTGGGATGGTGCTCCAATGCTTCCTATCACAAGTTAAACCAAAGAAGTTTGAGGAAGCAAATTGTGATCCTCACTGGATTATGGCCATGCAAGAAGAACTAGGCCAATTTGAGAGAAACAAGTATGGAACCTAGTTGAAAGACCAAGAAACTACCCTATAATTGGTAAAAATGGGTATACAAACAAACTGGGTAATTGTGAGGAACAAGGCAAGACTTGTAACACAAGGATATAGACAAGAAGAAGGGATAGACTACAACCAGACCTTTGCTCCAGTAGCCAGGTTAGAGGCAATCAGGCTCTTTCTTGCCTATGCAGCCTTCATGAAGATGAAAGTCTACCAAATGGATGTCAAGAGTGCTTTTCTAAATGGTGATCTTCAAGAAGAAGTATATGTGGAGCAACCACCAGGTTTTGTTAATCCCTCTTCTCCTACTTGTTTTTAGACTTAACAAAGCTCTATATGGTCTTAAGCAAGCACCTAGAGCTTGGTATGAAACTCTCTCAAATTTTCTTCTAGAAAATTCCTTTGAAAGAGGAAAAGTAGACAAGACACTCTTTACTAGAACCCATAAAACCAACTCCTCCTAAACTGTGTAAAAGATTTGCTAATCTAATGCAATCTAAATTTGAAATGAGTAGTATGGGAGAACTCTCATACTTCCTAGGGCTACAAGTAAAACAAAGTAGTGAAGGAATCTTTATCTCACAATCAAAATATACTAAAGAGCTAATCAAAAAGTTTGGTATGGAATCAGCATCTACCATGAAAACACCCATGGCAACCAATGCCATTATAGAAAAAGATGATAAAGGAAAATCAGTAGATCAAAAGACTTACAGGGCCATCATAGGATCCCTTCTATATCTTACAGCTAGCAGACCTGATATCATGTTTGCCACTTGCATATGTGCTAGATTTCAGGTTGACCCAAAGGAATCCCATCTCACCTCTGTAAAAAGGATTCTTAGATACCTAAAGGGAACCCCTGAACTAGGGCTATGGTACTCAGCAGAAACCAACTTTGAATTAATAGTTTCTCAGATGCAGATTATGCTGGATGTAGGGTTGATAGAAAAAGCACATCTGGTACCTGCCAATTCCTAGGTGACAGATTGATCTCATGGTTTAGTAAGAAACAAACCTCAGTCTCAACCTCAACAGCTGAAGCTGAATACATAGCTGCTGGGAGTTGTTGTTCACAAATCCTGTGGATGCAAAATCAGCTTCTTGACTACAAATTGTAAATACATAACTCTAAGATCTATTGTGATAGCTCTAGTGCTATATCCATAGCATCCAACCCAGTCCTTCATAGTAGGACCAAACATATAGAGATCAGACATCACTTCCTTAGAGACAATGTTGAGAAGGGTAAAATAACCTTAAAATATATTCCACAGACAATCAAAGAGCAGACATCTTCACAAAACCTTTAGATGAAACTAAGCATAACTATTTCATAAACACCTTAGGAATGCTTGATGGAAGCTTGTAACCCCATTGTTAGGGAACTCTAATGAAATCAGACAATCTAAGAAAATTTCTTAAAGACACGTCGAATACATGTCGACGCTCCGTCGAGACAAACTCGACGCTGACATCGATTTCCATCAGACAATGCTACGTCGATCCTTTATCGACGTACCGTCGAATTCATATCGACGCAAGACCATGATCACGTCGATAAAACACCAGGCCGGCCATCTCCACGCAAACGTCGACATCCATTCGACGCAACGTCGACTTCCAGTTAAAATTAGAATCAAATCCTTACTTCCTCTTTTGACGATTAGATTACCTTGATTTATGCTTCCTTTCTCGACGTTTCACCTTCTGTAAATAAAGCTTCTTATTTCATAACATATACCTTTCTGAACCCGCCAAAACTTTGTCTTCTACCTCTCTCTCTTTCTGCATCAATGGCGCCTACTCCTGTTCAAACTGCCCTTATCAAAGCGATGAACGATGCTCTGGAAAATCTTCTCACTGACTTCCAGACACGTCTAACCAACTTCTCCGATGAGTGTGCCAATATGATCACCACCTGTGAAGCCAAATTGGCCACCCTATCTGCCTCTCTTCCTGAGCTTCATGCTCTTCTTCGAGAAGAACCCCTGTCGCCACAAAGGTTTACATCCTTCCTGAAAGATATAAACCAGGGGGAGTGTTGCTCCAGAAACCCCTCTTGCCAGGTCTTTGATCTCACTAAAAGCTCAGGTTTAACTCTCTTCTATCCAACTCTAAGTATTCTCTCTAACTATTACTCCAATTCCATTATAGGCTCCACTCCTCTCAAATCACTCTGACTACACCTTCATCAAACACTGTGGTGAATCCTCCTCTTACAACACTGAAGGGGAGCATGCTGTGGATTCAGAATTTAGAATTGATAACCCATATAACCGGGGGAGATTCCTGTAGTAAAGAACCCAGAAATCCAGGGGGAGGAAGAAGCAGTCACCTCTGATGATTGGAATGGACAGATATGGATTGATGCACCCTTATGTGAGGAAGAGAACATTCAACATCACTCCCCTGGCTTCTCCTGCCAGTTACATCAAGCTGAAGACACCTCTACTTGAGGACATCCCTACAAAAGAGCTTGGAGGAGACAATCATCCCTCAGCAGAGATCATTCTACCTGAAGTCATTCTGTCTTCTATTGCAGAACAGACTCCTCTTCTTGATATTGTTCCCTCTCCACCCAAAGAGAAAACTCACTCTCCTTCATCTCCACCTCTACCTCTACCTCCACTTCAACCTTCTTCTCTACCTCCTCTGCTACCTCTACCTCCACAAGTGGCAAGCTTCTCCAAACAAATCCTACCTAGGCAAAGTTCAGGAGGACAGATGAAAAGGAAAAGAGAAGTCATTCCCTACTGGCAAAACTTCTCCAAAGAAGAAAGGAGAGAGTATGCAAAAGAAAAGGAAGTATAGAAAAGCATGTGAGCAAATAAGAAGATTTGAAAAGATGCCTATTATCACTCCTAACAGCCCTGTGAAGGAGTACCATGACCCTGACATGGAAAAGAGGCATGAAGAGATAAGAGAAAGAGAATTGAATGAATATGAAGCAGCTAGAAAAGAAGTGGAAGATAAAAGGATTGCCTGGATGGAAAAGATCAACAAGGGAATGACTAGGAAATTTTATTCTGCTTTTGTTAACTTTATGTACAAAAAGAAGTTTCTAGTTTAAATTTTTGTGAAAGACAAATACTTATCATATGCTTCTTATTCCACTTTCTCTTCTGATTATTTGACATATTTCTTTTCTATACAAATGTTGTGCTGGATTGATTTTATGCTAATACAATTTCTCTCTAAGTAGGGTTAAGACAAATAGGGGGAGATTGTTGGGAAATGATTTCTCTTAACCCCTAGAAATAAGTTGAATATGAATTCTAAGAAAGAAAAACAAGGTTAAGTAAATATGCGTCGAATACTATTCAACGCAACGTCGAAATGAACTCGACGTTTCCTTCAGAATGAGTCGAAGTAACTTTAGGAAGATTTCGACGTATGTGTTGTCGACGCTACTCTGATTTCTAGTCGACGCATATGGAGAAGTCGACGCACCTTCCTTATTCTCCTCTCGACGTCCAGCCAAGAAGAACTCGACGTTTACGTCGAGTGGTAATCGACGCACGTCGATTTATATGACAGATTTAAATATGCGCCAGATCTCTTTCCTTCTTTCAGTAGATCTGATTTGTATGGAATAAATGTCAATATTTTATAGCCGTTCTGAATCATCCTTTCCTTATAACTGATTCTTGGCTAATTTGATTAAACTTATTTGGACATTATTTGAAATCAAATTAGTTCTTTCCTTCTACAGAAATAAATATTATGGAAACATTTTCATCTTTCTATTTTTCTGACTGTTAATTGATTATCCTCCTATAGTATTATTTTGAATTAACAGAGCTATAAATAAAGAGGAGGTCGGCAGAAAAGCAAAACAAGTGATTCACCATTTTACATTTGAAAAAGAGGAAGAGCTCCCAAGTATAGAGAGAAAATTGAGAAATTGTTCTGCAGCAATATTCAAGCACTTCTTCTTCTCCTGCTTTTGAAGTCATTCTGCTGCAAGTTCTGATAGCTCTCACAAAGAGAGAAAAGCTACAAATCTTCTTCTCTCTATAGAAGAAAGATTTAATTCACTTCTTGTGCTTCCAATCTTCTTGCTAGGAAGAAGATTCAATCTTGTTCTTATTTCTTTCTTCTTTCTTATTCTTACTTAAATATTGTAAAAGAGTTTTTAGAATCTCTCTTCAAAAAATTCAGTGTACTGGTTCTAAGAGTCTCCTTGTCAAAAGACTCAGGGTGGTTCTAAGAGTCTCCTTGTCAAAAGACTCAGGGTGGTTCTAAGAGTCTCCTTATCAAAAGACTCAGTGCAAGATAGTGAATTCCTACCAAGGGGGTAGAAGAGTGGACTACCCAAAGTTTGGGGAACCACTATATTTTCTTGTGTTGTGCTATGATTTCTTTTCTTGCATTTACTTTCTTTACTTGTTTAATTCTTGTTGGTGTGTGGGAAGCTATAATCTGTGATCATACACATATATATATTAACTTTGCACAAAATAATTTCTAATCTCTATTCACCCCCCCCCCCCCCCCCTCTAGAGAATTCTAGTGAGGTAAACTGTGCACTTTCAGATGACCTCAAATCTCCTCAACTAGACTAAGTACACCATCTACCTTCCATTCCACCTAATGGTCTACAAGTTACTCAAGTTTTACAGTTTTACTATACGCAGACCAAATGAGCTACATGAGGTGCATGAGAGGAGGTACTCCAAATAATCATCAAAATGACTCAAGATTATTATTGGGGGTGAGTTATGACATTATAGCACCATCTCCAGAAGTTTATTATTTTTCTACATAATTTGGTAATTATTATAATTACTCCAAAATCAGGAAACCTATGATTTTGTACATCAAGTATGGTTTTCTGACATTGTATGGCTTCACTAAAATTTGTACAACTAGATAACAGCAAAATAACAGTTAAACCTGAATTTACAATTTTCCAGAAGGTTTTGACCTCCAATTAAAATATAAATTAATTAATCAAGATCAATGATTATCAAAGAAGTTACTAGAAATTCTCATTCAACAATTACAAGAAAATTCGATGGTGTCCAAAATGGTCAGAAAAGTTCACTGATGAAGTTCCATAATTTTCTAAACCCATTTGACCATATAATTCCATTAATTAAATAAACATGTCCAATGTCACCTTGTGAAGGAAACCATATATAAATAACTCCAAAAATTATTCTAAAATTAATAGATCATGTGTTTGGCCTAACAAGTCCTCTGACCAATTTCCATAATTTTCCAGTGAGTATTAAACCCATAATTAATTTTTATACAACAAGAGCATAGATTGAGGGTTATGAATGAAGTACCATAAATAACACTTCAAAATTCTTGTCAAAATTATTAGAGAATTATATCATCAATAAAAACGCGCTGCCAAAGTTTCACAAACATCCTAGGCTATATGAGCATGAAATACCTTTGAGTAAGAAGGAGCCCTAAATGATTCTTCATTGAATCGGAGAGAATAAAAAGTATCCAAAATTCCAAATAAATTACCTAGGGCTTTGCACCACCCTATGAAACTCTCTACCAAATTTCAAGTCAATCCAAGGATATATGAGCCTATGTCCTTCAATAGGTTCAATATACAACCCTAAGATTTGAACTAGGGTTCTAAGGCACACATCCACCCCAAACCACCCCAAATCTTTGGAGGAGGTGCATTATGTGATAATAAATCAGTGGCCAAGGTTTCATCACTTTTGGATAAGGGTTGACCATTCAAACCCAACATGTGCATTTTTGACCTATTATCCCTTAGTTTGACCAATCTTGGGTTACTCAATTACCCACCCAAGTCAAACCCAATTGTAATGAAATTTTTACCAGAGACATGTAGTGACCCTAGGGACAACCCACCAAAATTTGAAAGGGTTTAGAGGTCTCTAGACCCCAAAATTAATTTATACATGAATTTTTAAATTTTTACAAAAATAATTGAAAACGTTACTCCAAAAATTTCCATTTTTGGATATGTTGAGGGTAAGGGTAAATCTAAGCTATGCTCAAAATTTCAAATCATTTGGACATATGGATTAATGGGGGCACTCAAATCATTCTCAGGTCAACCTGATGTACAGGTTGCACCATTTGGGAGCTGCAGTCAAGCCAGTGGGCCAAATCGGCTCAAATCAATTTTAAATTAAAGTAGACATCAGGGGCTACAACGTTGGTATAGATCACTTTTCCAATAGAGGGCTCTAAGTATTTTCTATAATTATTTTTAACTACTATCAGTAAAGGGACAGAAATAGGAAATCAAATATATTATTACATAAACTTGCACAGATCTTAAAGCACAAACGAAGGGCATCCCTTCATCTTCTCCAATCAGCCAACGACCACGATTGGCCCATCTAGTAGCAACTTGGGAGGTGATTTCCCGACCACCTAGACGCTCTCCCGGTCGGCCAATGCCTCCACCACCTCCGTTGAGGTGGCGGAAGGCGATGTATGGTGGTTGGCCGGCCGGAGGCGGCCAGAATCGGGGAATGAATGAGAGAAGAAAAGCTTGAACACAAGCTTACGGCCATACCAATATAAGACCAATTGGCCCCAAAATCTAGCGGCCAAAATGAGGAGATATACCCACTAAAAAATAGATGAGAGGACCTGAATTGTGGCTTGTAGTTGTGTCGATCGCCGGTCCGCCATGGTTGTTCGAGAGCTCTTGGGTGTCATGCCGGTAGGTGTTTAGGTTGGAAAGTTTTTCTAGAAAGATCTGGGAAATTCATTCCCTTCATCCCTTGAGCCCTTTTATAGAACCAAATCCCGGTAGGGGAGGAGATGAAGTTTGGGATTCCTCCATTAACACCATTCATGGTGAACATTTCGGCCATCCTCAAAGGTCACCAAATTTACCCTCCTTAAAAGTTGGAAAACCTCTTAATATTCTTCCAATTGATAGGGGGAATGAATCCCCATCAATTAGGAGGACTTTTGGACTCCCTTGACCATGAATTTGGCCTCAAAAATGAGTCCCGTCTGCCTCTCGTCGATTGAGCTACCGTCGGCGCTAGTGCTAGCGCCAACGCTAACATCTCGACGACGTAATGCTCTCCGGTTCGGCAACCGCTGCCAGCACTCTGTGCTAGCGCTACCGCCTTCACTAGTGCTAGCGCCCACGATAGCATCTCGAAGGTGTACGGTTCGTCTCAGCGGTTTAGAACTCGTCTCCAAGGTCCGACTACACCACCACTAATGCCAGCTCTAGCCGCTAGCGCCGCATTCAATACACCCCCATCTTTCTATGGTTGTGTAATTGGGGTATTATGAGGGACCCCCTTACTGGGTTAGTCATGTCATGGTGGGGTCATGGGTCACGGTGATGCCTTAAGGACAACCCTTGGCTTGGTAACTGGAATTCACTATCCGCAGACCATGGTGATTTTCGCCTCAAGCCCGAGCTCTTATGTTCTCTTCGCGCATCCTAGGGTTTTGTCATGACCTAGTCGTGACAAAACCGTCATATGGGTCTAGTCATTTGGGGGATGTTACATACTGTCTGCGAAGAATCTATAGAGAGTTTGAGAACACTCTTCCCACAGACAGCGCCAAACTGTTGTGGGTCGTTCGATGGTATCATGATCGGGTCGACTGAACCTTCTCAGTTCCAGAGTGAGCCGAAAACACAAACATTCACATAAAGAACCAACAGATAACAGTGAGACATTTAATGTGGAAAAACCCGGAAAAGGAAAACCCATAGGGTCAGATCGGCGCTGACCAGCTCCAATAACTTTTAGATTGTTACAAATAGTTGTTACCCGAGGGTGACATGTCAACATTCATTACAAAGAGTTTTTGGGATCGCTGAAGTTGCTTGAAGCGAAGTGCGATGATGTGCGCTCTTTAGCAGTTTGGAAAGATTAATGCATCAAGGAGGCTTTGGACTCGAAGCACGGGTGTTTAAGGAGATCTTCAAACCGTATTTGAAGGAGAACTTGATTGCCGAAGGAGATCTTCGAGGCATCTTCGAACATCGAAGGATGACTCTGAGCAATCTTCGAGGGAAGACTTGAGAGCTCTCTCTGGTGCTGAAGAAAATGTGTCCTCAAATGATAGCTCAGGGCCCTTTTATGGTTTTTGTTGGAAAATTAGTTTTGGATTTGAGTCATGATCCTTATTTATAAATATTCTGTGATCGACGAAATTCCATTAGGACAAGAGACAAGAGAAAATCTATACATGCTCTCTAGTTCGATGAACGACTATCTTCGTTCGATGAACGACGCTCTGCGGTCGACAAATGATATTCATTCTACGCTCGACGAAGAACAACTATCTCAGCGGTCGACGATCCCGTCTCAGCTGTCGACGAAATCCAGCCGTCTCAGAGGTCGACAAAAAACTGCGTTCGACGATCTCAAGTCTGCGTTCGACGAATCTTCAACAGAAGCTCGGAACGATGAATAAAATGTTCAGATCGACGAACTTGAAGCTGAGCTCGACGAATTTCTACCAGCTTTATAATTTAGATATTCTCAGTTCGACTAATATTCTTATATCCGATTAAAGCAATATTTTAATCATTTCTATTTATATATTGCTACATACAGCTGCCTTAACAATATAGTCGTTGCAGACATTAAGTATTATAGCCGTTGGCAGAAGCATTAAATGTTATAGCCGTTGCAGAAAAGCCAAAGACGGCAATTTATCTTCTCGAGGAATCTAGGAAATAAAAGAGACATTATCCCTTTCCTCTCTTGTCGGCAAGAATTCAAATCAGCCGAACAGCTCTCCAGATTATATATTCAGAAAGAAGATCAGAGAAGAAAGAAGAGAGAATATATACAAGAGAAAAAGGAATATACAGATACAGGAAGAGAAAAATAGAGAAGCAAAAAGAAGAAGCAGATCTAATATATTATTTATCTTCTTTTTGCTAACTCCTCTCTGCAGATCATCTTCATCCTGAGACACCAAACAATATCATTTACTCAGGATCAAACTGCATAAGAAGAAAATGATTTATTACAATCAAGAGAAGAAGCCTCCACAAACTGTCATCAATTCAATCAGGCAGGGGGAGGTCTTCAACATCATCTTTAAAGATCCAATCTCAACAACCCATCAGGATCATTAAGAGTCTTCTCAACAAAGAGAAGAACTATATATATGAAGTATCTAGTTGCCTACCTAAATCACCTAGAGGGGGGTGAATAGGTGATCTCTACGTCTTTTGCGGAATTAAAGAATAAGCGTAAAGCACAGCATACAAAATAAATCACAGCCACAGATAACACCAGGAATTTATAGTGGTTCCCCGTACTTGGGTACTCCACTGCCGGCCTCGCCAATCTAGCACCACAGCTAGACTTGACTACTCACTAAATCTCGGATCAAGAACGATCCTACAGTCTCGGAGTCAAACTCCTACAAACTCAGAGAGAACCTCTCTTACAACTCGGAGAAAACCTTCTCCTACAACTTGGAGAACAACCTCTCCTACAACTCGGAGATAACAACTCCTACAATAGATGATAAAAGGTTTTGAACAATGAGATACCAGATCTGAATAACAGAGGCGTTTTCTTCCTTCTTCTTGAATAGCTTTTGAGAACGATGAGGAAGAACAACGATCCTTCAAATCTGTCTTTGGCAATCCGAAACGATCCAATAGAGATTGTAGAATCAGAACACGGATCAATCGAATCCTTCTTGATAGAAATCGGCAACTCCAATAAGTAGATCGATCTCCAATCGTAGACGACGGCGAGGCGGCGCTTTTCTCGTTCGTTTTGATCGGGAGAGAAATTAGGGTTTGAGAACGATTTGAAAACTTATATAATAACTCAAGAGCGATCCTATATATAGAGGGAAGCAATTAAGGGATAAACCGGCCTTAAATGCACTCAATATAGCCGTTAGGATCGGGAGAGAGCGTTTACGAAACGACAAGAACAGAGAAAACAAATTAGATAATATTTCGAACAGAATTCTCGAGACATAAGGGTTCTCTCGAGACATGAGGGATCTCTCGAAATATGAAGCAAAGAGAGCAGGAAGGAGATGTCTCGAGAACTCGATGATCTCTCGAGACATTACAAGGACTTCGGACATAAGGTCTTTCGAGACATGCTTGATCTCTCGAGACAACAAGGACAGATGCCGAGATCCAAAGAACTTGCCTCTCGAGACATGTCAGAACTCTCGAGACATACTTGATCTCTCGAGACATGTCCTTAGGAAAATTGTTTTCAACAATTTTCTTTTCTTCTCTTGAACACTTGCTGCAACCGCACTCCAAAGTCTTCAATAGTCTTGAAAATGAAGTGTACCCCAATAGAGAGATCACACATGAGTCATCACCATGTTTCATATAATGAAGAATTACATTGTATGAAACTGTGTTTGCAGACCCATTGTGACCTGACATTGAGTTACACTTAGCGATGATAATCTGCAAGACAATACTGGAAAAGCATATCAAATACAAATGCAATTCAATCTTAGTTTAAGGGTGACTTCTCACAAATCAAGGTAATTGTGATTACAATTTCCAACAATCTCCCCCTATTTGTAGAAGTCAGAACCCTATATACTAAGTTGAATTACAACAATATAGAACAAATATGCTACACTACACAAAGATATGAAAATGAATAAGTAGAGAACATCAAATCAACAATTATATATATATATGTCTAAATTGAATTGTTAAGAAGACTTGATGTTCAACAAAATCAGAACCAAAACAGAATATGTCTTGACAGTATCAGCACTATCCTTCAAGATCTTCTTTTCATCTTTTCTTCTTGTCTGGAGAAATAAGCATGAGGCTTGGGATGGTAAAACGGAGGTGGATCCGGAGCATCAGCATTATTATAACCAAAAGCCCTGAAATGAATCCTTCTCTTCCTTTGAGCTGTCTCATGTTTTTCCCATTCTTGAGAGCTGTAGCATTCAGATCTATTCATTTTACCTTCATGAACTAACTTATAGGTTTCAAGAATAATGTCTTTTGAGACTGGGCTCCAGATTTCTGGAAAACTCTTCTCAACCTTAGCTTTGCACTGACCTGTAGAGCTAGAACTTGGAACAGATCGACTAGCAGAAGGACCTTCACCAAACATTCTTTTTCTTTTGGTCCCAGCCCTATCTGATTGTTCTTCAACAATAGGAGCCTTCCCAAGTAGTTCTTCTGGCCTTGGAGAAAACTGAGGAACAGGAACATCTGGATCAATTGCCAACTCAGGAAAGATCTGATTATGAAGCCACGTTGCTGTTTTGAAGGAATAAGCATTAATATCAGCAACTTGCTTCAGCATCCTGGAAGAGAACTGATCAAACTGAGATTTCCATGAGCTTTGAAGAGCAGATACGGAGCTTTCAATCAAGTCTGTCATTTGAGCTACTATATTTTCCTCCCCCTTTCTGACTTCTACAGATAGGGTTTGGAGAATATCATCTTTGAAATGGCCCACCTCATCAACAACTCTGAAGGTGTTAGCTTCTGCATCATTACTCATCGATTGTTGAAGTTGGGTTACTATTACAGTTTGTTTCAACACTGTGCCTACACCTTCAGTTGCATGTTCAATTTGCTTGCTCCCTAGACTCATCAAATCAGAGAGATTTTCATAATTTGATTTGATTTTGGCTAACTCCCTACCAAGATCACTTTCAACTGAGGCAATCTTCCTGTGAACAGTTGTCAAAGAGTTCTCAAACTGTTCACTTTGCTTCTTGAGCATAGCTTCAATCTTGCCCAGAAGAGAATCTGCAAGACAATACTGGAAAAGCATATCAAATACAAATGCAATTCAATCTTAGTTTAAGGGTGACTTCTCACAAATCAAGGTAATTGTGATTACAATTTCCAACAATATATTTTCTCCTTCTCATCTTGTATAAAGGGTTATAACTCCCTTCAAAAGTTACAGCCATTGGTGGTAGGGCACCTGATCAAAAACCTGTAGTTGGGTTAGAGTACCTGATCAAAAGCTCCCTTGGTGTGTGGACACCTGATCAAAACTCCCTTGGTGGCAGGGCACCTGATCAACAACCTGCAGTGGATTCCTACCAAGCGTGGTAGAAGAGTAGATGTACCCAGGTTGATTGGGGAACTACTATATTTCTTTGTGTCGTCTGTGATGTATATATTTTGCTGTGTTGTGTTGCTGTGCTTCTTTATTTAGTTTTTATTACTCACTCAGCACTACACATATTTATATATCACTATTTTGAAATAACCTAAAAAAAGAGTTTTTAATTTAAGAACTAAACTCACTTTCAATTGGTATCAAAGCAGGTTGATTATTTATACAGGCTAACACCTGAATCATAAAGATCATTTAGTTCTTAAATTTTTTTTAAAGGTTTTTCTAAAATCTAATGGCACAAGAAGATTTTTTAATCACTAGTCCACCAATCTGTAATTTGGATAGATTTTCTTTATGGCAGTTAGAATTAAATTATATATGAATGTCATAGATAAAGATATTTACAATTCTATTTTGACAGGACCTCCATCTTCAACTTCTTCAACAGATGATCAAGAGAAGTTGATAAGTGTTGATGCAAAGGCCATGGACATATTGGCTCAATCAATGTCAAAAGACATTCTTCAAAGAGTGGCTGATTGCACTTCAGCAAGGGGCATCTGGAACTCCCTCTCAAGGATGGTAAATGAATCTTCTTCCACTTCTTCCACTAACTGTATTTATGATGCAGAACCATTTTCAAGATCAAGTGAAGAAGAAGAAGAAGAACAAAAAGCTAGAGCTTTCTCCATGTTGGCCATATATGGCTCAAACCACATCTCAGATGCAGAAAAGGTAAATGAGGTAACTTCAAATCCCAACTCTACCTCTGAAAATTACAAATCAGATTTTAAAATTCTATATACAGATATAATAAAATCTGAGAAGGAAATTATAAAAGAGTTAATAGAAATAAATATTTTAATTCCTGAAAATAATAAACTTAAAGAAAATTTGAAAAACTCAGAAGAATAAATTATTTCTTTGAAAAATAAGTCAATTAAGGCTAAAGAAAAAGAAATATTTTATGTTCAGCAAAATCAAAATAATTTTTCAAATTTATATTTTAATGAGATAAAAAGGCCAATATATCTAACTATAAGGCATTTGTTTTTATCTATTTTAAAACTTTTATAATTAAATAGCAATTATAAGATTCATTTAAATTTTTCTATCTTAAAAACAAAGTCAGATAACTTCACATTCTTATAGATTTTCTCCAAAATTATGTTGAACATTCTACTCAGATTGCATAGATCAGAAATGATCAGAGCACTAAGTGTGAGTCTCTCCTGATTAAGGGAATTCTATGGAAAGAAGGTATCAGGCAATGTTTTTCTGATTTTAAAAAATTTCTTAGAATCCAATAACAGCTGTAGCAATTCATATCATTAAATTCCTATTTAAATCAAAATCTAGGAAATCAGAAATTGCTTGGTTTTAAAAGAAGAAATTTAGAATTTAAAAGAAGAAGAAAACAATATAATTTAAGATGAAATGTTTTCAAAAAGAACAAATAAATTCTTCTATTTCTAAACAAACTTTATATTATTCTCAGAAATAATCTCTGACCCTTAAGCCTTAAGTTATTCAAGACTTTTTATGCTTAGTATCCTAAACCAAATAGGGGGAGATTGTTAGAACTCAGTCTTAATTTGGCTTAGGATCCCAACTCAAATAGGGGGAGATTGTTGGAACCTTAGTTTTGGATTTGAGTCGTGATTCTTATTTATAAATATTCTGTGATCGATGAAATTCCATTAGGACAAGAGACAAGAGAAAATCTATACATGTTCTCTGGGTTCGACGAACGGCTATCTGCGTTCGACGAACGGCGCTCTGCTGTCGATGAATGATATTCATTCTGCGCTCGACGAAGAACAGCTATCTCAGCGGTCGACGATCCCGTCTCAGCGGTCGACGATCCCGTCTCAGCGGTCGACGAAAAGCTGCGTTCGACGATTTCAAGTCTGCGTTCGACGAATCTTCAACAGAAGCTCAGAACGATGAATTAAATGTTCAGATCGACGAACTTGAAGCTGAGCTCGACGAATTTCTACCAGCTTTATAATTTAGATATTCTCAGTTTGACTAATATTCTTATATCTGATTAAAGCAATATTTTAATCATTTCTATTTATATATTGCTATATATTGCTGCCTTAACAATATAGCCGTTGCAGACATTAAGTATTATAGCCGTTGACAGAAGCATTAAATGTTATAGCCGTTGCAGAAAAGCCAAAGACGACAATTTATCTTCTTGAGGAATCTAGGAAATAAAAGAGACATTATCCATTTCCTCTCTTGTCGGCAAGAATTCAAATCAGCCGAACAGCTCTCCAGATTATATATTCAGAAAGAAGATCAGAGAAGAAAGAAGAGAGAATATATACAAGAGAAAAAGGAATATACAGATACAGGAAGAGAAAAACAGAGAAGAAAAAGGAAGAAGCAGATCTAATATATTATTTATCTTCTTTTTGCTAACTCCTCTTTGCAGATCATCTTCATCCTGAGACACCAAACAAATATCATTTGCTCAGGATCAAACTGCATAAGAAGAAAAGGAGTTATTACAATCAAGAGAAGAAGCCTCCACAAACTGTCATCAATTCAATCAGACAGGGGGAGGTCTTCAACATCATCTTCAAAGATCCAATCTCAACAACCAATTAGGATCATCAAGAGTCTTCTCAACAAAGAGAAGAACAATATATCTTTTCTCCTTCTCATCTTGTATAAAGGGTTATAACTCCCTTCAAAAGTTACAGCCATTGGTGGCAGGGCACCTGATCAAAACCTGTAGTTGGGTTAGAGCACCTCATCAAAAGCTCCCTTGGTGTGTGGACACCTGATCAAAACTCCCTTGGTGGCAGGGCACCTGATCAGCAACCTGTAGTGGATTCCTACCAAGTGTGGTAGAAGAGTAGATGTACCCAGGTTGATTGGAGAACTACTATATTTCTTTGTGTCGTCTGTGATGTGTATATTTTGCTGTGCTGTGTTGTTGTGCTTCTTTATTTAGTTTTTATTACTCACTCAGCACTACACATATTTATTTATCACTATTTTGAAATAACCTAAAAAAAGAGTTTTTAATTTAAGAACTAAACTCACTTTCAGTTTTTAAGGAGGGCGTCCTGGTAATTGTGCCACTTTGATTTCTAGACGAACGAAAAGGTGTTCCCTATTGGTGGAACAAAGATCACAAATTTTTGGAATATGATGATCTTGCCCCCCCCCCCCCCCCCCCCCCCCCCCTCGGCGGTTCGGGTAACCCGGACAAGGTCGGCGTCGACGGTGGTGATGGCGGCGAGCACGGAGGTAGGAGACGAGCGTGGAGGCGGGAGGCGAGTGCGGAGGCAGAAATCGAGCTGGAGCGATGAGCATTGCGCTAGCAAGTGGTGGTGAGCAAGCATCGTCGAGAAGCGAATGGCAGAAGGCGAGCGTAGCGGTGACGCGGAGGGTGCGCGACCCTCTGTGGCTCCGCAAGGCTTTTGGCTGCGCCGAGGCGGCGCGGAAGCCAAGCGGTCCGTGCAGCCTGCAACAACGCGGAGGTCGTGCAGCGCCCGCGGCCTCCTGCATGCAGTGTGGAGGCCGTGGGGCCAGCAAGGCTTGCGCGGAGCCCGCGGGGCCAGCGCATCTCCGGTCGTGCGAAGGTTGCGGGGCGACCGCCTCTCCCTGCTTAAGGGGTACAGTTACTCGCACACTGTGATGGGCATGGTTACCCGCACCCATGATGGGCGCAGTTATCCGCACCCCCATGATTGGGGAAGGGTGCGATTATCCACACCCCAATGGTGGAGGAGGTGTGGCTATCCGCACCCGCATGATGGGGGTGTGGATATATGGCTGTGCACGGTGCAGTTTGGTGTTGTTTTGGCCGAAACCGCAACTGCACCGCAAGAGCGCGATTTTGGCCCGAACAAAACCGCACCGCACCAAAATAAAGGCAGTGCATTTTAGTTTGGTGCGGTTTTTTGCGATGCAGTTTCTGTGCGATTTTTAGTATGCATTTTACATAGACTACATTAGGAGTAAAAAACACTTGAAAAGGAAAAAATCTCATTGTATGTGATTAGGAAAAGAAACGCTTGACAAGAAACAATATTAATCCCATAATATGTGATTATTAAATGAGTAAAAAATTTAAAAAATGCACTATATTAGTTACTTGATCTTTAATTGACATGTATGAAGTGCTAATCAAGCCCTCGTCTAACTTCTGCTTTATGGTACGTTGGTCAATTTAATGTGTTTTATTATTTTTGCAAATTCTATGTTTGATGTTAACAACTACTTATTATCATCAATGAGTTTTGTAGTTCTCACTCTTGAAATTCAGAAATTATCTAAGATGTTTTGTAGCTACACTAGTTCATAATTGTCATGAGCCATATATAAAAAAACAACGAGTTGTAATATTATCATGAAATAACTAGTTACATTATAATGAAATAACTAGTAGTACATATATTGGAGAATGGGCAGTCAACTTAGGCACTAAGAGCTGAGTTATAGTCATGAATTTGGCTATTTGGGTTGTAATTGTAGAGTGTAATTGTGTAATTGGTATATTACTTAATAATGTAGAATGTGATGTCACATATTGATAAAAATTTCAAAGTACGCAAATAGTTGGTGCGGTGTTTGCGGTTTTTAAGATTCAAAATCTGCACTGCGCGCGGCTGATAAAATTTCAAAACAGCACCGCAACTAAACTACGCGGTGCGGTTTAAAAATTTGTTCGGTGCAGGCGGTTTTTGCGGTTTGCAGTTTTTTATGCTCAAGCCTGTGGCTATTTCCAGTCCATGAGAGGTGCTGGATTTTACTATCCGCACTCCATTAATACAATTTTATGGGGGACCCTCACCTCAAATGATCTTTTTTTCCTACAATAAAACAAGAGTGATTTTAAGTATAAACCAATTTCGGCTGCGTGCAAACCATTATTATGTGTTATGTGCAAACAAACAAAAAATTAAGTGCAGACCCACTTGTTAGTGTAGGCTATGTGCAAACCACAACTTCTTGGGCTCCGGCAACAACTTTTGCGTAGATGGCACTCAAATGTTCCTCTGCGTAAGGCGTACCAGTCGTCGGCCCGCTAAAGAACTTCGCCACCGTGGAAAAGCTTGGAAGCAGACTTGAGGGTAGTTCTTGCCCTTGAGGAACACGACAGGAGCGTTCTTGTCTAGGGCAATTCCACCAGTGTCGGAGCAGGCGATTCTCGGTCCATTTTCAGTGCTCCATTTGCATGAATAAACAACGTTTGAATTCGAATGCATTTGCAGTGGCTGGCGGCTGACCGAATTCTCAGTCCCTTGCTTCCTTTTCAGGTCCCCAAAACCCCACCACCCGTGATGCAGATGGTCTTCACGATCAAGCCTAGGGTTTTGATTTGTGGACTATCTATCTTTGTTCCAACTTCTCTCCTCCCCGCTGATCTAGTTTTTTTTTATCCTGCACCAATGGATGACATAAGACGACGTCAGTTATCCACTAAATCCCTGCACCCAAGGTTCTCTAATTTGTAAGCGGGCTTCAGTCCAAACATAGGAAAGAATTTCCATCTCCATCCAGTTGACTTCGTTTGGGGGTATTTTCCAAATTCAGTTCCTGACGTGAAAGGGGAGAAATTTGAAGGAAGGATCAACACTTCCCGGCACAGGTTAAGAGCTCATCATGCGGGTCTCCGACGTTGACGAGCTCCCTGCTATATGACGGCGATGAACTGGAGTATGTCGGCGATGATGATCGTGCTCTCCCGGGTGATGGCGAGGATGACCCTGTTCTCCAGATTTTTTTTATTGGTTTGCACGTAGTATTTTGTGAGAAAAAATAAACACTCATAAAAATGAGTTTTATATTTTTTTAATGGTTTGCACATAACTAAAATTGGTCTGCACTTAACGCCACTCTAAAACAATGATGTTCGTTTATTTTAGTATAATTTCTATTTTTATGCAAATACTCATTTTATGAGCCGGGAAATATTCAGTCGTGAATGATTAGCTTATTAATCACGCAGTTAACAAATATATATATCTGATGATGCCTTTTTATATTCCTTGAGTATATTTTAATTACCAAGATTATTGACTCGAATCTCAATTAGTGAGACGTCGCGGATTCTCCTGTCTGAAGCAAAAGGAAAAATTTTTATACAATTGACTACCTGATTTAATTATTTAATCAAACCTGCAGCTTCTCGCACGTGCATATATCTATCCGTAATATCTATGATATGTATATATACATACACGGTGAGAGGCACGGGGCTCCGCCCATACTGCCAAGCGCAACAGTACCTGGCCGGTGACGGCAGACTTCGCCCGCCCCCGGCCAAGCGTGATAGTGCCCGGCCCGCCCACGGCGGGCTACGCTCATGACGCTCCGGGCTGCGCCCGCATCAAGCCGGTTGCGCCCACAACATATGAGTACTCAAAATGATCCCACACAAATTTTAAATAATATTTTATAATTGTTTTTTTTCAAAAACATCTATATTTTAGCAAAAAATCATTTTAAAATATGGCTAGGAGGTCCAATGATTACCTACAATAGTATGTGTATGAGGTCTACTAAAAAACTTTTGGATTTCATGCTATTGTACCAATATTGTTGCACCAGATTTCGAGCCCAAATCGAGGGTCAAAACAGCTCCAAATCAAAAAGTGATCAACACGAAAGTTGTTCATCTCGACGAGAACTATAACTTTCATGTTGATCACTTTCCGATTTTGAAATTTCCTTGCCCATAAGCCCGTACGCCCACACATGATCAATCATATATATATATATATATATATATATATATATATATATATATATATGTATATATATATATATGTATATATATATACTAGCATCTTCGAACGGGCTTCGCCGTTCTCGATGCGTCGCTGCGGGCTTTGCCCGCTTGACATTCAAGACGGGCTTCGCCCGCCCCCATCAGTTATTAAAAATTTTAAAGTTTTCTCGCCCGCCACCTCAGTGGGCTTCGTCCGCCCCCGTCAGTTATTTAAATTTTTAAAGTATCTATTTTTCTAAATTTTAATTATTAGAATTTAATTATTAAGAAATTTAACTTAATTAATTATTGAAACAAAAAATAAAAATAAAATAAAAAATCCCCCCTCCCCCAATCCCCCCTCCCCCCCCCCCCCCCCCCCTGTTGAAACCGATTTCTCGGTCTCGTGTGGAGCTCGGGGCCCTCACCGAAATGAGGGGCAGCTAGCCCTTACCGGTCCCTCGGGAGAGGTAAGGCCGACGATTTGAGCAAAGAACAAAGACCCTAGTCTCAGCGAGGAGGTCCCTCCACTAACCCGGAAGATCGTTGAGCGCTTCCCCTCCCAAGCCAAAGCTAAGACTCGGGCACCTTGGAGAGCTAGAGAGCCCAAACCAAAGCGACCTAGGGAGAGAAGAGCTCAAAGATAATGAATCGGTCCTCTTCCAAGGTGCCCTTTGAGGTCTATTTATAGATTTTAGTTTTGTGGTCTGTCAATAACCAAAC
Source organism: Dactylorhiza incarnata (assembly GCA_033032865.1). NCBI lineage: Eukaryota > Viridiplantae > Streptophyta > Magnoliopsida > Asparagales > Orchidaceae > Dactylorhiza > Dactylorhiza incarnata. The sequence goes on along the minus strand of JAWHQI010000286.1, from coordinate 3,522,525 downwards.
CCCGCTGTCCATTCTCACTATCCGCACACCGGATTGGTCTGCTAACAGCCAAACTCCGCTGTTCGGAGGGGCTAAACGCAGACCACCGGGGGCCTCTTGGTAAAAATCCCTTCCTGGACTTTTACGGGGCGAGCCAGCCCGCTTCGCGACCTCCCTCGCGAGTGGAGCTCGCGAGCCTCTGGGTCGGCGAACCCCAGAGGTATTATCGGCACATTACATGGCTCGCTCGCCTGCACTACCTCGGCGAGTCCCCGGATGACTATCTGCTCTCCCTCTAGGCGGGCTCGCCTAGCGAACTCCTTCCTCGAATGGTTGGGCTCGCCAATAGCGACCCGGCCAAGCCCCAAAATGGCTATCCGCACCCCAAAATGGCTAACTGTACCCCAAAATGGCTAGCTATACCCCAAGGTTCCAGGCTCGCCTAGCGAACTCCTTCCTCGACTGGTCGGGCTCGCATGCACTACCCTTGCCGAGCCTCAAAGGAGCCGGTTACCTTCCCTCCGCTGGGCTCGCTCGCCTGCGCAGTCTCTTGCTCTTCCTTGGCCTGCCTCGCCGGAGTTCAGGGTTCGCCCCTCTTGGCTCGCCTCCTCGAGCGCGAGCTGCTGATTTCTTCCTGGCGAACATCGGGGTTGTACACAATCCCCGCTCTTCGCGAGGTTGCCCTAAGCTCGCGAAGATACATCCAACCCATGGTGTTCGCCGATTCTGCTGACGTCGCGGGAATCTTTTGGTGGGTCCCCTGCCCGAAACTATAAATACTGTCCACCGTGGCTAGTGATCAAGCCTTCCCTTTTGCTCCTTTCTCGCCGAAATCGTTCTCCCTTCAGAATGTCTACCAAGCAGAGCGCGTTGGAACGACTGAAGGCTTCTAGGGAGATGGCGAAAGCTCGGGCCGCCGAGCGCAACGCCTGGATGTTCAACCCTGCCACCTCTCCCCAGACCAAGAAAGCCATGACGGTTAGGAGGTCGCCGGGGGAGGACATGACATTGCCTCCTGATTCCCCCCCTCCGCCGAATACCGTGCTCGCACAACAGGTATCCTCAGTCTAAATTCTTTACATCGGCCCCTTGCTCATTTCCTTTCTTCTCGCAGAATCCTCCACCTGAGGACCGCCTGGCGAGCCTTGCGCTGACAACTTTCTGTGCTCCGTCCCCCGCGAGGCTGGGATTGCTAGATGCTGGGGTCGGGACTTCGTCCCAACAGGCACCTCTCTCGCAACCTCGTAAGTCCCTCGCACCTTACTTTATCTCCGCTTAAGTCGGTGATATCTACACGTTGGTGGCCTATGCAGATACCCCATCGTCGAGTCCCAAGGAGAAAGTCTCCACCCCGGTGAACTCGCCGGTCCCGCCTAAGGTTAACGTGGCGACCCCTGGCTTCGGTCTGATGGGCAGGCGAAGTCCAGGCGGCTCGCTTCTCGACGGCGCCCAAGTCGCGGAGAGAGTGGTATACCCTCCTGGTCTGGGGAAACCCCACGTCTCGGGATTCCGCGAAAACTTCCAGGGTCGGCCGGAGTCTTCGCGCAAGCCCCGTCGCGAATCCCCCTCCTCGCCAGGTTAGCATGTTTTCGCGAGCTCCCATCTCTTGCTCGACCTCGGACCCTACTAACCCTTCCTTCATTGAAATCCCAGGAGCCACCCCTGAGTCAGAGCACGGGAGGATGGAGATGTCACCACCGCCTTCGCCTAGCCAGATTGAAGACTTCTTGGGTGACCCTGGCGACCCCGTGCGGATGAAGAGTCGGGTGTCCGAGGTGCTTCAGAAGCACGGCATGATGTTACGCGAGTTGGAGGAGCGGTATGACGCGGACCGGGCTGCCTTTGACGAGAGATTCGCCGTGTTGGAAGACGCGAATGCGCGCTTGATCGCCGAGGCGGAGCCGGTGCCTCGCGCAGATGTTACCTCGCCCGGCGTGCACATCTCGCGGGGCGAGGATCAAGCGCACCTAATCCTGCGCGAGTTTAAAGCGCTTCGCGAATACCATTATCCGAGAGTGCCGCCGCGTGCGGGCAAGCGGGGTCGGGGTCGCTGGAAATGGCTTCCTTACCCCTGAGGCTGCAGCGGGTTTAATTCTACTACTCTTTTGCTTTTATTTCTTTCATGACGTCTGTTGAACAATATCTGGTGTGGTAATATTCGTGAGTCCGTCGCGACTCGCCTTTTATCGTTTTTCCTCTTTAATTTTTCCCTTTATTTCTGTGGTGTGCCTGTGGTTTACTTGGCTCGCCCGCTGTGTTTGATATGATCGCCCTCGCGGAGCGCTCGCGAGCTTCTGTGCAACGCTATGCCCGGACCTCTTTTCCTCGCGGGCCGGCCTTGGGCGGGACTCAATTACCGCGCGACGGCGAGCCCCGGCTCGCAAGACTGCAGTCCCTTTGAGCAGAAATCCACTTTATTTTAGCTATCCGCACTCCTGACGCTTCGATTCCCGTGCCCATCCGAATTTCTTATAAATAGTCCGGATTCACTCTCCTACCCGTCGCATTTATTTCTCCAGTCTTCTCGCGTCTGCGCTCATCTCCGTTCTCGCAAGATCGTGCTCGCGTTCGCTGCTTGTAAGTTGCCTTTTCCTGACCCGATGCGGACGAATCAGCAAATGGGAGCGGAGGGCGAGAGCGAGGGGCGGTCAAAATGCGCCTCAGCGTTTCTAGCCAACGAGTTCTACTGCGCGAACATCACAGCCGAGGAATATAAACTCGTTGTGGACCGCTATCTCCCGGAGGGTTATTCGGCTCGCTGTCCGAGTGAGAGATCCACATTGAACGAGACCGGGGCCGACGAGCTCGCGATCCCCATCGCGCACTTCGAGAATGGGTTGCGACTCCCTTTGTGGCCTGAAATTCGTCAGGTACCTCGCCCAGCCTTCTCGCCGCTTCGTGCCCGCTATCGCAACTTTCTCATCGTTCTTTGTAGGTGTTGCGGTATTATGGGGTGTTACCGAGCCAGTTGACCCCAAATGCGATCGCGGATATTGTCGCGTTCGCCAGTTACCTGCGGGAGGAGAGGATCGAGTTCAGCCTCCTCGTCTTCCGCAAGGTATTTTCCTTCCGCGCCTTCCGAGACGGGACTACCTATTTCGCGAGTCAGCACGTCACCGTCTGCGAGACGGTGAACAAGAGTCACTATTGGACCCAGAAGTTCCTCCTGGTGAAAGGACCCTTCGGCAACCTCCACTTCACCCCCCTCCAGCGGGATGACGCCACCTACCGCCCTCCGAGCTCGCTGAGCGGCGCCGACGCCAAACTCCTCCAATATCTCTCCGGCAAGAACTTCGAAGTCGCCTATCTGCGGCGCAACGTCGATTCGTTACTCGCCGTTCCTCAAGGGGAAGGTAGGGCTCGCTCGCGCCCCACTCTCCTTTCCTCTCTTCGTTGTATAACGCTCTTACTTTACAGGCGAGCGTGAGATCCCTGTTAATCCCCCGCACGCGCAAGGCATCGCTCTCACGGCGGACACTCTCGCGACCGCAGCGGCAGAGGCTTGCCGCGACCTTCCTGCCGTCGGGTCCGGCAAGAAGCGGCCCCCTTTTGCGAGTCAGCCGGGTTCGCGGTCCTCCAAGAAGCTGAAGGGAAAGACCCTCGCTACTAAGGATAAGAGCGCGGTCGTCTATCTAAGCGAGACCGACGGCTCGCCTCCTTCCCCTGCGAAGAAGCCTGACCCCCCGGCGGACCAGGGCGCTGGGAGTTCTTCCGTGACCCCTCAACCCAAAGGCCACAGGAACTTCGGTCTGGGCGAGAAAGTTTCTGACATCCTCGGCGAACCCCTGCTCGCTTGGGACCCCAATGCCAACCGGATTTCCTGCTCCACCCTCCACCCCTCCTGGGTGGAGCTTGGTAAGGCTGGGGAGGAGGCATTCTCTCTCTCCTTCGGCTTATATGGCCGCGAGGACGCCGCTGCTTACAGAGATATGGGGCCACGACAACTGGTCTATGAAGAAATGCGAGCCCAGTTCCGCTCGACGGAACTCGCGCATATGGCGGGGCGCCGCTATCTGCAGGCGGATAGGGATATCCGCGCGTACCGGGAGGAGCTCAAGAGAGCTCGCGAAGAGATCAAGGGTCTTAAGGAGAAGGAGGAGGTGACGGAAAGCCTTCTCGCCGGGATGCAGGGCAAGATGGTAAGTGATCCTTGGGTCTCTTTTCTTTGCCGTTCGCGACCTCTAGCTTTCTCCTAACTCGTTTGACGCTCAGGATGCCGACGTAGCCACCAAGCTTCTCGCTCGCAACGGCGAGCTGGAGTTGGAGAATACTATGTTGAAGGCTCGAGTGGATGAGCTGGTTCGCAGCGTGCTACCTCCCTCTCCTGGGCGAGTCGGCCCCCAACAGAAGGCTGCCGAAAGTGAGGAGCAGAGGCGGCGAGATGCACAGGAGGTCGCCAACCTTGTCTTCACGACCCTTAAGGATGCGAGCCTGCTGGCCGAGGACGCGATGGAGTTCACAGCGGAAGACGTCTGCCCGGACCTCTTCGCCTTGGCTCCATGGTTGGGGGCTCGCAAAGATGGCGAGGGCCCTCCGGAATGACCTCCCTTTTTCCTTCCCCTCTTCTTGTGAATGTATATTATTCTTTTTGGGCTGGCGAGATCGCCGCCGAACATAGAAGGACCTTGTGATAGTTTTTCTTTTGTTAACATTTATGATCATGCTTGTGTTCATTTCTTTCCTCGCATTGGGTTTCTTTTCAACCTCTCCTGGCTAATTGTTACGCGGTAGTGTCTCGAAGGGCTCGCGAACAGGCATGTCTGGGCTCGCCTCGCCAAGGTTTTCTTCTCACGGATCACGCGAACCCGGGTTGTCGTTGCCCGCGGACACTGCCCGGTGAACCTAACCTTGGCGAGCATGGACACAGGCATCCTGCGAGCTGAACTTCTCTGACTATAGTATTTCAACCCGCTACCTTAGCTTCACCTGCCTCGACCCAAACCCTTCTGGCTCTAACACCTCAACCTATCAACATGGCCCTTGACCCTTGTTAGTAGCCTCTCCAGAGATCAACCAGAACCCCCCGTCTAGGTGAGAGCCCGGGAGCGGAATCGATCTGGGGCGTTTCAGCACCAATGCGTCCAACCTTGCCAGCCTCTCCAGAGATCAACCAGAACCCCCCGTCTAGGTGAGAGCCCGGGAGCGGAATCGATCTGGGGCGTTTCAGCACCAATGCGTACAACCTTGCCAGCCTCTCCAGAGATCAACCAGAACCCCCCGTCTAGGTGAGAGCCCGGGAGCGGAATCGATCTGGGGCATTCCAGCACCGATGTGTCCAACCTTGCCAGCCTCTCCAGAGATCAACCAGAACCCCCCGTCTAGGTGAGAGCCCGGGAGCGGAATCGATCTGGGGCATTCCAGCACCAATGTGTCCAACCTTGCCAGCCTCTCCAGAGATCAACCAGAACCCCCCGTCTAGGTGAGAGCCCGGGAGCGGAATCGATCTGGGGCATTCCAGCACCAATATGTCCAACCTTGCCAGCCTCTCCAGAGATCAACCAGAACCCCCCGTCTAGGTGAGAGCCCGGGAGCGGAATCGATCTGGGGCATTCCAGCACCAATGCGTACAACCTTGCCAGCCTCTCCAGAGATCAACCAGAACCCCCCGTCTAGGTGAGAGCCCGGGAGCGGAATCGATCTGGGGCATTCCAGCACCGATGTGTCCAACCTTGCCAGCCTCTCCAGAGATCAACCAGAACCCCCCGTCTAGGTGAGAGCCCGGGAGCGGAATCGATCTGGGGCATTCCAGCACCAATATGTCCAACTTCGGCACCGCAGCAGTTAAAAGCATAACAAACGAAAGTAAGATATTGATTGAATAACATAATAAAGCTTTCAAGGGTAGAATCGTTTCAAATCATCCCCACTCCGAGCCCGGTCAAGAGGTATCCCTTCCACATCCTGGAGGTGATACCCCCCCGACTTGAGCACCTCGCTTACAATATATGGGCCTTCCCAGTTGGGGTTAAGCTTACCCACTGTGGCCCCTCTGCCGGCCGCATCGACCTTCTTCAGGACTAGGTCCCCTTTCTGAAAGTGCTTGATTCGGATATGTTTGTCGAAATATCGAGCCATCCGTCGTTTGACCTCTTCCTGTCTGATGGTGGCCAAGTCCCTGAGTTCTTCCACCAGGTCCAAAGACAGCCTCTGCTCTGCGTTGTTGCCCTCTAGCCACCCTTCATCCCCCTCGCTTGCGGCGATCACCCGGGGGGTCTTCACCTCAAACTCTATGGGGAGGACGGCCTCGGACCCGTGAGAGAGCTTGAATGGAGTCTCCCCGGTGGCGGTATTCGGAGTAGTCCTCATTGCCCAGAGAACGGAGGGTAGCTGTTCCACCCAGTTTCCTCGAAGGTTCTCCACTTTCTTTTTTAGTAGGTTGACGATTATCTTGTTTGCCGCCTCCACCTGCCCATTGCTCCTCGGGTGGTGGACCGATGCGAACCTGAGATCAATGCCGAGCTGGGTGCAAAAACCGACAAACTCTTCACTAGCAAACTGCGGCCCGTTGTCCGACACTATAGCTAGAGGGAGTCCATGCCTGCAAATTATCTCCCCCCACATAAAATTCCTTACAACTTGAGAGGTTACCTTAGCGAGTGCTTTCACTTCTACCCACTTAGAGAAGTAGTCGATCATGACCAGCAGGAACTTCCTCTGGCCGCTGGCTTGGGGGAAGGGACCGACCAGATCCAGCCCCCATATGGCGAAGGGCCAGGGAGCCGTGATGGTCCGGAGTCTTTGGGCTGGGAGGAGCTGGAGTGGAGCATAGAGCTGGCATTTTGGACATTTCCTTGCGAACTCGGCCGCGTCTTTGCTGAGAGTGGGCCAGAAGTAGCCTTGCCTCAATACTCTTCCTTCCAGGGTCCGACTCCCGGAGTGACTGCCGCACTCCCCGAAGTGGATTTCTTCCAGCACTCTCGGGACCTCCTCCTCGGAGACACAACGGGCCAGGAGTCCCGAGAGAGTCTTTCTATATAGCCCCCCTGCATGCAAAGAGTAATAGGCGGACTTATACCTGAAGCGTCTTTTATCCACATCATCTCCAGGGAACTGCCCGGAGGATAAGAAGGTGATGAACGGATCCATCCATGAGGCTTGTTGATCTACTTCCATCAATTCCCCTTCCTCGATGGAGGGCCGGAAGAGCTCCGAAGTCGTCCCCCCCCCCCCCCCCCCCCCCCCCCCCCCCCCCCCCCCGCTCGGGGACCGAACTTGGCTAGGAGGTCCGCCTGGGTGCTCTCCTTCCTCGGCACGTGCTTGATTGAGAAGGTGTGGAACTGTCCGATGACTCCCTTAACCTTCTCCAGGTATAGTAGGAGGGTTGGATCCTTTGCTTCAAATTCTCCTTTGATCTGGCATGCTACCACCATGGAGTCCGTGGAGACCTCCACGTCCTGCACACCCAGTTCCCGGGCTAGCCGAAGGCCCGCTATCACTGCTTCGTACTCCGCCTGGTTGTTGGTGATCGGGAAACGGATGTTTAAGGCTTGTTCAATCCGAGTCCCCTGAGGACTCACCAGGACTATTCCCCCTCCATAGGAGCATTTTCCCGACGCTCCGTCCACCAACATCTTCCATGCTTCTGGGGGAGGTGGCTCGTGCTCCCCCACTTCGGCCGCGTAGTCGGCCATGAAGTCTGCCACCGCTTGAGCCCGGATGGATGTCCTGGGTGCGAACGTGATGTTGAATTCGCTTAACTCCACGGACCACTTCGCCAACCTTCCTGAATGCTCCACCCCTTCCATGATTTTGCGGAGCGGATGGTTCGTCACTACTTTGATTGAGTGGGCTTGAAAGTAAGGTCGGAGCCTTCGGGCCGACACCACCAATGCGAAGGCTAACTTTTCTAGGATCGGGTACCGGAGTTCCGCCTTCTTCAGCACTCGACTGACGTAGTAGATTGGGAACTGTTTCTTCCCCTCCTCCCGGATCAGCACGGAACTTACTGCTTCGGATCCTACCCCTAGGTATAGGGACAGGTCCTCCCCTGGCTTCGGTCCCTAGAGCAGAGGGGTTTGAGTGAGCTGTTCTTTCAGAGCCTGGAAGGCCTTCTCGCATTCTGGGGTCCATTCAAACTTCTTGTTTCCCCGCAGTACTTTGAAAAAAGGTGCACATTTTTCTCCCGCCTTAGAGAGGAATCTGCTGAGCCCAGCCAATTTCCCCATAAGGCTCTGAACCTCCTTCGGATTTCTCGGCGACTCCAACTCCATCACCGCTTTAACTTTGTCTGGGTTGGGCTCCACTCCCGTGGGGGTGAGCAAATGGCCCAGGAACTTCCCTCGGCTTGCCCCGAAGACACACTTCAAGGGATTGAGCTTCATCTTGTACCGCCGCAGGGTCCTAAATGTCTCTTCGAGGTCTCGGAGGTGGGTCCCGAGGTCTCGGCTCTTAACCATGAGGTCGTCGACATAGACTTCTAAATTTCTTCCTTTCTGCTCGCGGAAGACCCTATCCATCATCCTTTGGTACGTAGCCCCTGCGTTCTTGAGCCCGAAGGGCATCATCTTATAGCAATAACATCCATCCCCCGTGATGAAGGAAACATCCTTGATGTCCGGGGGATGCATGCGGATTTGATGGTAACCTGAAAAAGCATCTAAGAAAGACATTACAGAAAAACCGACGGCTGAGTCAACCAGCGCGTCGATTCTAGGCAGGGGGTAGCAATCCTTCGGGCATGATTTATTAAGAAGTGAAAAGTCGATACACATACGCCACTTACCTCCTCCCTTCTTTACCATAACGACGTTGGAGACCCAGCCTGGATACTGGATCTCCGATACAAACCCGGTCTGCAGGAGTTTGCCCACCTCTTCGCGGATGGGTCCCTCCAGCTTGTCCGCGACGGCCCTCCTCTTCTGACGGATGGGGCGGGCACCGGGGTCGAGGTTGAGGCGATGGCACGCCACATCCGCGTCGATCCCGGGCATTTCCGCGGCGCTCCAAGCGAAGACGTCCACGTTCTTTTGTACGCAAGCCAGAATCTCCGCTTGATCTCCTGGGCTGAGTTCTCCGCTGACCCGAACTTTCTCCACCATCCCCAGCCGGGTGGTGACCTCGAGCTCTACGACCTCGTCCATAGCCTCCAACCGGGACTGTTCTCCCCAAGCCCTTTCCTCTTCGGCACAAGCGGGAGCCTGGGTCTCTTCCTCGACTTTCTCCTCTACCACCATAAGCTCTTCCGCCCTTCCCTCCTGGGCCTTCTCCTCTTCTTCCTTTCTCCCCGCCCGGGGTACCTCAGCTACCCCTTCCTGGGTATGAACTTCATCTCCCTCCTTCTCTTCGGCTACCTCCAAACCTCCGGCTTCGACCGCCCCCTCCATCACCTTATCCCACTCCTCAGCTTCTCCCATCCAGGAGATGGTGTTGACAGCCGTCACGTAGCACTGTCTTGCCACTTTGGGATCCCCCCTGATCCAGCACCTGGACCCCTCCGTCATTGAACTTGAGGCACTGATGAAAAGTGGAAGGGACGCAGCGGAACGCGCTGATGAGTGGCCGTCCAAAGATGGCGCTGTAACTGCTCGGGGCGTCCACTATGACAAAGCGACAGTTCCGAGACTGCCCACCCAGGGTCACATGGAGCCCCACCCCTCCTTCTACTTCCTTCCTCTCCCCCGAAAATCCGAACAAAGGGCCATCCGAGGCCAACACCCTTCTGGGTTCCACCTCCATCTTGTCGAATGCTTTCTTGAAGATGACATTGACCGAACTCCCGTTGTCCACTAGGATTCGGGAGACGGTGAAGTTCTCGATCGTCGTCTGGATGACCAGCGCGTCGCAGAACGGGTCTTCGTAGCTCGGCATGTCCTTCTGGGTGAAAATAATTTTTTCGGCCGGGGGTGGAGCGGTGGATGTTGACGCTACGCTCCGGCGGTAGATGGTATGGAGACTAGCCTTGCGGGTTGCCTCCACCCCTACCCCCCCATGGATCACTCTGATCCCTCCCCTATTCCCCAGATCTGTTCTATCCTCACACCTTTCCTCCTCCTCCTCCCGAGGTTCCACCTCCACGATCCTTAATGGCTGCTGCTGTGGTGGCGCGGGCGCTCTGCCCCTCTTCACCTCCAGGAACTCCGGACAGGTGTCCGTTGAGTGGCCTTCCACATCGTGGAAGATGCAATATGGCACCGCCACTTCCCTTGCCCCGGTCTCCGCTATCCTGTTCCTTCTTCTCCTAGCGGCCGCTGTCTCCGCTTCTCCTCCCCTTCCCCTTCCTCTTCCCCGGCCAATTGCCATGGCCTGTTGAGGTGGAGGAGGTAACTGCATCGGGCCCTGCCTCCACCCCAACTGGGGGGGGGGGGGGGGGGGGGGGGGGGGGGGGGGGGGGGTCTCCATTGTCCTTCGAAACGGTTACCCCTTCCTGGGCCGTAACCCCTTCCCTGCCCCTGCATTCCTCCACCTTGCGGCCTCCATCCCCCCTCCGGGGCCCGGGGCTCTTCCCTTCTTCTGACCTCTTGCTGCCTCATCTCCGGCTCACTGAGCTTTGCTAGCCTCTTGGTGAGCTCTGGGTTGGCTTCTTCGCTTGCTACTTCCTCTGCCACCCTCTCCATCAGCTCCTCATAGGAGACGGGGGCCTTCCTCTTCAATGCCATCTTGAAGAAACTTTCCTTTAACCCGACCGTGAAGGCGAGCTGAAGTGCAAACCCAGGCACCTCCTGAGTGAGCTGCACTTCCTCCTGGAACCGATCCGCGTACTGAGCCAACGTCTCCCTGGACTCCTGCTTCACCGCGAAGAGGGAATCAGCGTCCTTCCTCCTTTTTGAAGTTGAAAATCTCAACAAAAAACTTCGGCGCAGGTCCTCGAACGCGTAGATAGAGCCTGCCGGAAGTGAATGAAACCAGTCCCTGGCCTTCTCCTTGAGAGTGACGGCGAAGAGCCGGCACTTGAAGGCATCGGACATCGGCCTGATGGAGACTGAGTCCTCGAAAGACTGCAGATGCTGAACTGGGTCATCTCTGCCATTGTAGTACACTCTATCCCATTCCCCGAATCCCGCTGGAACGGGTGCAGACAACACCAACTCGCAGAAGGGACTTCCCCCTCCTGCCATCTTTTCTCGCTCGGCTCGCGGACCTAGCTCGCTCGCCAAGCTTGGGATCGCACTCGCGAGGGCGACGTTCGCCTGAACCACCCCGACTGTCGCCGCATCCTCCTGGCGCGCGCTCGCCTGCGCCGCGCTCGCTGGGGCAGAGCTTGTCGGCACCGAACTCGCCGGCGCGGAGCTCGCCAACACCGGGCTCGCCGGACTGGCGAACAGCACTCGCCCTTCCCTGTCATGTCCTGGTTCAACGGCAACTTCTTTTCCAGCCCTTCCTCCTGGTGCCCTCTCGCCGACTGCTGTTGGGGGAGTGGTCGCCTGAGGTGCCGGGGTCGCAAACTCATTTCGCAAGGCCGTGACCGTGAACCCCAAGGTGTCGAGCACCTCCTTCCTGAAATCCGCGAACATCCTAGCCATTGCTTCCTGAGGGGTCTCGCCGAACTCCTCGCCCTGCTCTTCATCTCCAGCCATAACTCTTCTCTGGGACTTTCTTGAACCAGCCGCGCTCCACGCTCACCGCACCAAAATGTTGAAACCGATTTCTCGGTCTCGTGTGGAGCTCGGGGCCCTCACCGAAATGAGGGGCAGCTAGCCCTTACCGGTCCCTCGGGAGAGGTAAGGCCGACGATTTGAGCAAAGAACAAAGACCCTAGTCTCAGCGAGGAGGTCCCTCCACTAACCCGGAAGATCGTTGAGCGCTTCCCCTCCCAAGCCAAAGCTAAGACTCGGGCACCTTGGAGAGCTAGAGAGCCCAAACCAAAGCGACCTAGGGAGAGAAGAGCTCAAAGATAATGAACCGGTCCTCTTCCAAGGGGCCCTTTGAGGTCTATTTATAGATTTTAGTTTTGTGGTCTGTCAATAACCAAACCCCGCTGTCCATTCTCACTATCCGCACACCGGATTGGTCTGCTAACAGCCAAACTCCGCTGTTCGGAGGGGCTAAACGCAGACCACCGGGGGCCTCTTGGTAAAAATCCCTTCCTGGACTTTTACGGGGCGAGCCAGCCCGCTTCGCGACCTCCCTCGCGAGTGGAGCTCGCGAGCCTCTGGGTCGGCGAACCCCAGAGGTACTATCGGCACATTACATGGCTCGCTCGCCTGCACTACCTCGGCGAGTCCCCGGATGACTATCTGCTCTCCCTCTAGGCGGGCTCGCCTAGCGAACTCCTTCCTCGAATGGTTGGGCTCGCCAATAGCGACCCGGCCAAGCCCCAAAATGGCTATCCGCACCCCAAAATGGCTAACTGTACCCCAAAATGGCTAGCTATACCCCAAGGTTTCAGGCTCGCCTAGCGAACTCCTTCCTTGACTGGTCGGGCTCGCATGCACTACCCTTGCCGAGCCTCAAAGGAGCCGGTTACCTTCCCTCCGCTGGGCTCGCTCGCCTGCGCAGTCTCTTGCTCTTCCTTGGCCTGCCTCGCCGGAGTTCAGGGTTCGCCCCTCTTGGCTCGCCTCCTCGAGCGCGAGCTGCTGATTTCTTCCTGGCGAACATCGGGGTTGTACACCCCCCCCCCCCCCCTCCCAATTTCCGCTTTTGCCAAAGCTGCCTGAAACACCTCCCTCTGCCCCCGCCAGCGACCTGCACGGTGCCCACCTGGGGGGTCGCCATCCTCCGGCGAACCCGCCGGGGGTTGTCCAGCGGCAAGCGGGCAGGGCCACCGCCGGGCCAGATCATAGATCTGACTATATAGGGATGTAATTAAAAATATTATTTAATAAAAACAGGGGAAATGGCTGTAATTAAAAATATTATTTAATAAAGGAATCGCCGGCGGGAGAGGTTGGAGAATAGAAACGGACAAATCGAACCTTCAGGGCTTGCTTTTGTGCTCCTCCGGCGACAGGTGGAGACAGGTAGTTTCTCTTTCAAAGCTCCTCCGCCTTCGGCGGCTGCCAATTTCTCCAGAAAACCCTCATTCGATCCCGTTCTTCTAGGAGACCAGCTCGTCCTCGATATCACGAACCCTTCTTCCTGATCTATCTCCACGGAAGAAAGCGGTGAGTCTGTGGCCTCATCTACGTTAATCTCCGGAGCGAGGAACTCCGACTGCAGATTACCATCTTCGGTGACCTTAGAAATGTATTCAGTCGTGTCGGGGTTGGCATATGCTGATTCTGTGTCCGGCGGGGCCGATAAGGCTGGATCGACAGGCAGGTGGTCAGAGACGGGGATTTGTTTCTGAAAGCGCGAGGTTGCGGCTATGGAGATTATGATGTCGTTGATGACGAAGTGGAGATATGGAGGAGTGAGCCAAGCGGACCCAGTATCGGGATTTTAGGGGTTGGAAGAAATGGATTTTTAGATATCTTGCTAATGGCAGACCCAACTATATAGATCTGATGGCCACAAATAAATTCTTATTTCAGATGTTGGATCGGACGGTCAAAAACCAAAGCTTGGTATGCTTGAGATATACATATTGATATATATAATAAAGATATATATATATACTAGCATCTTCGAACGGGCTATGCCCGTTCTCAATACGTCGCTGCGGGCTTCGCCCGTAACCAAGCGGGCTTCGCCCGCTTGGCAACCTATCCGGCTTCGTCCGCTTGGCAACTAAGTGGGCTTCGCCCGTGCTCGATACTCTTGGACGGCCTTCCGATGCTGATTGTTTTCAGGCATACGTGTATGTATGTTACGTGGTATTTTAGAATACATTGAGAATTCTACGAATCACCAAAAAAAGACATTAACACGATGATAACAGGATTGAGACAGCAAAATATTATGTATTATATTCTGAGATTACAGACGCGTTGTAAATAATTTCACAACCAACACCGATCATGACCTTCTATTCTGTAAGGAGAAAAAAATTTATTTAGCGGTTTTTTGAAATAGTTGTAGCTTGTGAAAAATTGATTAAATGACATACCTTGAAGATACATTGTATGTTGTTGTCTAAGTTGTGCAAATATTTCTTTGTATGCAATGTTCATTGTATAAATGTCAAACATGCATTCTATGACATTAAAAAATGTCAAACATGCATTCATTGTATAAATGCCAAAAATGCATTCTTGAACATTTTACCTTCTCAAAATCCATAAGAGAAGGAGCAGATTTTTCACCATGCCCTAGATTTTAGAACCTGAAAATAAAGGGGAAGAAAGATAATAAGCACACCGTAAGCATATATAACTACAAGAGAAATTATGCCCTAGATTTTAGGGGGGGGGGGGGGGGGGAACTAAAATAGAGCTTGAGCATTTTACCTTCACAAATTCCATAACAGGAGCAGATGTTTCATCATGCCCTAGCTTTTAGAACCTGAAAATAAAGGGGAAGAAAGATAGGGTAAGGAAAAAGAAGTGAGATACATATAGAGAAATAGAGGTGTGAAAAGTTTCGAATTGAGTTTTTCACCGCGCCATAGAATCTAGAAGCTGCAAGCAGGGAAGGAAGTGGAAGAAAATAGGGGGAGGAGAAATAAATGAAATGAGATGTAAAAAGAAAGAGAGGAGTGGCGTGAGGTTTCTGACTTTTCAAATTTTCGCCATACATGGAATGAAAGGCGCGCGCCGATGGACGTTTGGCTTCAGAATCTCCCATCGCTGGTGATTTTCTTCCGTTGAAGAAGTTTGAGAAGCGATCAGGTTGGAGGAGGGGTATCGCGGAGAATGAAGGAAGCCCTAATCCGCATGAGTTGTGTAAGCGGCGCAGGCAGTGGATTATGCAGGCGAAGTAGAGGCGATAGTGGGCGAGTCGAGAGCGTCGTCATTTCGCCGATCATGGGAGCGCCGGGAGCGGAGAGATTTCACGCCCTAGGAGGCGAAATGTTGGTGTCATCGGGAGCGGAGAGATTTTATCGCGGGTTGTTGGCTTGGAAATTGGAACGAAAGCGGGAAGGCAGCGATATATCAGAGAGCATGAGATCTAACGTCTGAAAATTAATATTTTGAGATCCAAGAATGCATATTTGGCATTTATACAATGAATGCATGTTTGGCATTTTCAGGTTATAAATGCCAAACATGCATTCTATGACTATGCCAAA